>JAOUQZ010000030.1:2557331-2571621 GCA_028564935.1 Neosilurus hyrtlii
TACAGGAAAAGGAAACGGAAATGACACCGTGCTGCTGTTACAGGAAAAGGAAGCGGAAATGACACCGTGCTGCTGTTGATGTCATGTGTTTTGACTCCTTTTTACATCATATAGAAATATATGTAATGTTCATTGTGTGAGGCGATACGAATACAATGCAAATAAAAAACAATGACCCACTGATATCGGTTCAACTCTATAACTGGTCCGAGTTACCGGAGACTGTTATAGCTGATGGACTGTTCCAAATTGACCATGGGTGTGGGTGTGAGTGTGAATGGTTGGGTGTGTTGCCCTGCGATGGACTGGTGCACTGTTCAGGGCATACCCTGTCTTCGCCTAGTGTTGGTTAAGTTAGGCTCCGGCCTCCTCACGACCCTAGTTGGATGAAGCGGTTCGGCAAATGAAGGAATAATTATTCATAATTATTGTTCGTTCTCCTTTGTAGACATCATGTTCAGAACATGCTCGTGTTTTTGTAGATGCATTTTCCTACATTTACGTTTCTGTCCTGAAAGGTCACCTTGTCTCTTCTCATGCAAACGTGTGTTTGTAGAAGCGCAGCACTCTGTCTTTTCTGTTTGCGCATCTCAAACAAGAACAACCCAATCTCTCAAATCCCTCAAGACAAAACCCCACTGAGTCTATTCAAAATCTATTGGCTGCATAAGCCTATTTAATATTTCTGATCGCCGTCCTTGTCTAAGCGTGCTTGTTCAGAGCGTTCCTGCCTCAGGACTGGGATCTCGACATCACTTCATACTTGAAGTCTTGCTTTGTTTTTAAGAAAGTCTGTAGCCAGAAGATCTTTTTTTGATTCACACGGTTCAAACAGGCAGCCTATTGCCCAGATTTGCCTGGATTATTTTATATAGTGGTCTTTTGAAATGATTCGTAATACTGTTTTCTGTGCCACATTTATTAGCTCGCACATATACAGTAAATGTAAAAAGCTGTAAGGAATCACTTGCCAAAAACTGAAGCCTCCAGCTCCGCCTTCACCTTTCCTCATTCTAGCAATTGTACAAAAATTTTGTGAATCCCTTTGTAATTCTGTATGCAAGTAGCCGGCACAATGGAGATGCATTGAAAAGCGTCTGGTGTTATTGTGTAAATTTGTTTAAGTAAAAAACGGGGGACGATTAAGAAAAATTCATCATGATGCCGATTCTGTAGCCACTCAGAATCGGCAGCTGCTCAGAATTTGCTCACATTAACATCTTGGACAAATGTGACAGGATATATACATATGAGAGGTCCACCCCTGTGTCCGTTTACTGTTTGGGCACATGCTAGTTAGTTTTAGCACCCTGTAATTCATGCTTTTGGCTAGGAACTTTCGAATGAAGCCTTTTATTATTTCCACATTTAACCGCTAATTTGACATTACATGTAGGACAGACTGTAATGTGGCTGCAGATTGAGTGTAACTGTGTGTACGTGTGTTTTATAGGAAGCTGCTCGTTCTGCACAGAAACCCCTTTGCCAAAAAACTGACAAAACAACCCAGACAGATCCTCCAGCCCCAGAGGTGAGTACCCATTACCCCACCATAATAGAACTCTTAATGGCTTCTTTAAAGTCTTGGCTTCATTGAACACTGTCAGTTTTTTTTTAATTGAATTCAGGTCGGCTTGCGCGGAATTATTTATTTATTTGTTTATATTCCGTTTTATTTATTTATTTTATCTGGCCTTGGTGAAGCGAAGCAATGAGACTGTAATCCAGGCAGCGCATGTTCAGGTTCAGATAGTGCTGCCGAATCGAACACTTTCTCAGCAGAAAACTTCCACTCATTTAAATCATAAAGCTCTGACGCAGCATTTCCTTAGATGTTCTTTCGGCGAGGCATTTTTGCAAAGTCGTCATGCCGCATTCGGCGAAGTACAAAGCTGTATAATTTCCAGATATTAGGATATCAGACGAGGTTTTCGACTTTTTTTCAAGTAGCTCGTAATCGGTGTAGAACGTCAGTGTGGAACCTCCAGCCACACACATGGGAAAACATTTTAGAAAGATATTTTAGGAGGATGTACTGTATGTATGTTTGGCTTTGACTTTAAAAACCGTGATGTGTATTATCTCAGCGGTACGTTCTACTAGTTTTCTTCTTTCTTCTATTGGTAGTCATGTCACACTTTACCTCCAGCACTGTAATGCGGACTGAAATCTGTTCTTTTCTTTCTTGGGTCCCCCCCTCCCTTCCCCCTCGCTCTACTCCCCTCTTTCAGAATCACTTTCAGACATGCCCCTATGGAGACCCATGTCAACCCCCTGCTCCTTTCCAGCCTCTCTATATTTTGTAGCCTTGTATTATGGATAATGTGCTTCTCTGATGCGCATTTAAATGACTTCCCCCTAATTGGTTTACAATCCACACTGTTAACACAACATTAATGGCTCACCAAGTCGTCAGGCTTTTATTTCTCATATCCTCTATAAAAAAGCCAGAGAAAGATGAGATATTACAAGGGGTGCACAGTTATGCAATAGATAAACAGCATTTTTTTCCCATTGTAAGCTTACACTTTTTTTTCCCGCTGCGGTGTCAAGAAGGAGCGTGGAAGTAGAGTGGGCGGATAAAAATGTGGCTCGTCTTCCGTTCATCTCGTATGAACCAGAGGTGATCCGAGGAGTGAAATCTTACTGTACGACTCACATATACGAGACCCTCGCGCGATCTATCCGGTATCCACACCCTCACCAGTTCTCATGCTTTGCAGGAGAGGAGGTGCCTTTCCACACTGCACACTATGTAGACTGCATGGCTATATAGGTTACTTCATTGAGGACACACAGACATCAGAAACTGTGTCTACAAGTAGGTCAGCTATTTCTAAGGCTGCTTTGACTTGAGGAGGTCATGACTATTTTTCCTCTTTATCCTCAGTTCTCTATTTTTTTTTCTGGAGCACCCCTCCTCTTTCCTATTGAGCTAATTAGCTAAAGCTGGAAGCAAGCATGGGTTTCATGTCCTCAGTTGTGCCATAGAGCAGTAAAAAGAATGGACTGGTCATATTTATAGGCACCAGCCACACCCGTATTCAGCAGCCACAGCAAAGACTACTCAACGTGTCAAAGATCACTGGCCAGATGGCCAGACTCCAGTCCAATCCACACATGCCAGATCGTCAATTTCCATCTTGTCCACAGTTTTCAGGTCAATATAATCTTCTGTGTCACCTGTGAAGCATGACACTACTCTTCAGAAGATTTCCCCTTAGACCTGAACTGATAATTAATTGGACTGAATGCTAGTACTTAGTGTCGATGCTCAGACCACAGCATCTTGAACTTTTTCTTTTCATGTCATGATCGTGTGAAGTAATGCTCAGAGAGGCTTCTGAGGCTGAAAATGACCCTTAAAACACTTCCACTGAAATGTTTCATAAGTACTCGCCCAGTGTGTATCCGTGATGTCTTTCGGACGTTAATAGAGACGTGCTACGCCACTATCTCTGTCTCCACAGAAACTCCATAATTAAGGGTAAGCAAAAAGTTGAGGCAGGTGCCTGAACAAGAATCCGACCTATATAGATAGCTAGACAGGTAGAGACATCTGCCCAGCCTTGAATTCTTTCCTTAGCAACAGCCTGAGTAACATCTTCGTAAATAAAAACCATTGTTATATATTTAAAATCATTTCTCGTTGCCGATTGGTGGAAAACCACCAGCTAGTTCTTGGTGTTCTTCTTTGAGCCGACTTATCCATCACTGATATTGATTGCACAATTGGCATGCACCAATGTTCCTCCTCATAGATATCATATAAGATAGACTGTCCGCCATATTGTTTAGCTAGGGGGGTACAATTTACAGCCAAGCACTGCGACCCGGAGCTGTCAAAACTTAATTTTATTTTATTACTATATATGCTTTTGTAAGCCAATTTTGGGAGTAAGAAGCAACGACCAGTAGGGTGTAACTTATCTCTCTTATTTGCTATCAATGTTCCGTTTCTCCACCTCTGCCCAGAGAAAGCTAGCAAGGAAATGGCTTTCAAGATTAGCGGCAAGCCCCTCGATCGGAATAATTCTACATATCAAATTTCACCTCATTCGAGAATTGCTCATTGTGTATTCTTATCAGAGCCGATCGTTCCTGTTATCCCTCACATCTCGTATTCTGTTCGTAATAAATGGATACTGCAATGTTGTCACAGTGTTTTTGTTTGCATTTGGCACAATAGTTGTTTGAATGAGCAAAAGACAGTGATCGATTGGATGGCAAACAGGAGTGAATTTGCAAAGAGGGACATCCAATTTACACAATATGAAGTAATCAATTACGTGCTAAATGTGGTGACGGCTCATTGAGCTGAATAATAAAGTCAATAGTTTGTTGAAATTAACCCTGAGGCCGGCGTTGTTGTACTCTACCATTTTTGGATAGGTTTAACTGTGCTGGTGCGTTGTATATTTGCACTGTTCTTTCCAAGATATAAAGGCACCTGCATGGCTTAGCATTGTATACTGACAGTTAGAATGTAATAGTGTCACAGGCTTGAAAAATCCACCGGTAATTGAATAATAACCTTCACACGCATGCATGGTTGAACAGTTCACCAATATAGTCATGATCGTGAATGCAGATCTAGGGATATGGATGCAAGCAAAGGATAGTAGGGGCTTTTCGTTAACTCAGTTTTGATGGATTGCATCGTCATTCCATATCCGGCTGTTCAGGCACCGCATTCTCAGTGTCTGTAGCATATGGCTCGCTCATAATAGGGCTGATATAAAGCACCTTGTTGATCTTTTCCTTCCCCTCTAACTGCTCAATCACTCGTGCCACCTCAGGAGAACTTTCTTGATCATTCTACACTGGCTCTTTAGTTGTGTTTTCTGTAGTAGTGTTATACAGTTGGTTAAAAAGTATGTGCCACCTTACAGTATCCCTTCATTGGGATATAATAAGTGGAATTATCCATGTGTTTGGAATTAAAACCCATAAAAATATTAACATTGTTCATGTTTTCTGCATATTCGCCATGGCATTGTTTCAGTTGTTTTGTTGAAAAATCACAGCATTCATTTCGGTCCTGAGATGCATTCATTTTGTACTGAGATCTTTTTTTTATGTCAGGAGAGTTAAAATACTGCATAGAGTCCACTGATGGGATAAACTAGTTGTTATGCGTATTTCCACATTGCACTGCTGAAGCAACGCTTGAACATACTGTCACACCATCTCCTCTTGTACAGTAGCCACTGTGCATGATTGGTGCATTGTTTCCTGCTGTGATTACTCATTCCAGTGGAATAAATTAGTCAGATCTTTATACTCCCTAGTGAACTGAAACCTTTAATTCTGATTCTCGCAAACAACTGTTTTTCTTATGGGCACACAGCTGTTTCTAATGTAGAAAGGCTTTTATTTTCACTATTAGACATACCCATGAGTTCTACTGTTGGTTTTATAAATTTTTAGTGATATCTGATCATGGTCTGTTTTCAGTTTTTTATTTTCCCAAACCATGGTTCCTCAGTGGAGTTGGCGGTTCACCACTGTCACTTTTAATAAAGTTTTGAGCCATTCTCATGCCGGTTCCAGTATTTTCAGCAATCTGCTTCGTCATTTTCTTTGCTTGATACAGGGCAATAATTTGACCCGTCTAATTAAAACTGACAACTTTACCATGACCATGAGCTACATCATCGATATTGTTGTTTAAGAAATTCCCTGCATCAGTCGGGGTTAAAATAACTGTTGATAGCTGCCACATGTTATTTAGTGAAGTACTCCGATCATAGGCTGGTAAATATTTAATTATTGGCTGAAATTCACCCTTTAGGTTCATGATGCGTGGACCGAATCGAACGAAATTTGGCAACATCATACTAAGCGACAATGTCAACAATTCTGTAGTGACAGGTTTTTCACTTTTTAACCCGGATGTAGAATGATGACATCACAATCACGAAATTTCGAAAGTCCTACTCACGAAGTCCTACTCATCCGTTATTACTGACTGGAATTTTCAGGAAACTTTGCAGGCTTATACCGCATGACCTGTTGACCCATGGAGCCAGATTTTTCAAAAAAATCAATTATAGTAATTATAAAATGATTGGCATTACCAGCGATGTAGCTGATCTAAATGTGTATCAGATGTGTCTCAGGTCTGTGTCTCAGTTCAACTTGTTAATATTGACATCAAAACATGCCAGCTGTAATCCACAAAGCATGTGAGACCATCAGAAAAAAGATGGTCTATTGACATGATGATGACGTGACGACACATTTCGGAATTTGTATCCATGGCATTTGGTAGAGCTACTTCTGAAAACATTGCAGTAACAGTTCACTTACCTAACAATATAAAAAAACACAATTAAAAACTAAAATAAAATTACATTTATACGTTGTATTGGACGTGGTGGTTTCAGAACCAGCTGTATTTTCAGGTTTTGAAATGTGACATTGTTATGTTGGTTTATATCATATGAATACACTCAGAAATAAAATATTTCCAGACTCCAAATTTAGTGTGATCGAATTAAATACTGAAAGCAGGCTCATTCTGGGATAAACAACAACATTTCCGTGACATAGAATCTCAAATTTGCTTGTTTTTACTTAGTTCTTGTTGAGATTAAAGTAAACAAGCATTAAAATGTACGAAATTACGTAAAATGTTTACTTGATTCCAATTTCTAGTATATTAGCTGTTATAAAATCCACTGTATCATGTAATGAAAAAATTAATTTAGGGAACCGACTGGGTAACGTCCCTCACGCTTAACTAATGTAATTAAATTATCTAATGATATCTGCAGAATAAAATGTTTTTTGTAGACAATCAGCGTAAGTGTATCAGACATTTTATGTGAAGGAATTCTTTGGAGTTGTTGCTGTTCTTTGAAAACTGCAGGTCAAGTATTGACACAGTAAAATCCGGAAGATGGTTCAGAATCGTCTCATAAAAACTTGTGCAACTATCTGTCCTTATCATTTGTTAAAGGATAGACTGTCAAAAATTCTATAAGTAACAAAAACTTACCAGATTCTATGTCCCAGCAATGATGCTGTTAATACCATAATGACTCAGCTAAGAAAAAGCTTTGAATTAAGTGAATTGTGTGCTTTTTACATGTAGCCAAATATGACACATCATTAATTATGTTTTAGCACTAAATATCTTTATTCTTATAAAAATTAACAAATAATAAAAATTCTGGTAAGTAAATTGGTAGATTTACTGGTAGAAAAATTAACTTAGTATCGTAGCAATTTATTATGTAAAACACACAAATCTTATTTTGGTACTCAAAGTAAATTCCAGCCGCTATTCAAACGGTGACCCTTTTTGGCTGGGCAGTAGACATACCTGGTCCATCCAGTCTGTTTATGAGCGCTATGCTGGGAAGACGAGCTGAGTCTCCAGCCCACACACAGCACTCTAACCAGCCCATTCACATTGACATGATTACTAATGCTGCTATTCCAGGTAGCTCGCTAGCATGTTGGGCTAAAGTAGTGAAACCTTATGGTCCTTCTGGCTGTCATGAAGGAAACCGTTTCTATACATCTACAAACTGAAATTTTCTCGGTTTCACAGTAAAAATGTGATGTAAAAAAAGGTGAAATGCTTATTATGACTTTCCACGACATAAAAATAGAATTAATATTAACCGTAATTTTTTATTATTATTCAAATAGAAAAGTAAAAAGTATAATATAAGGGTTATACAGGATTGGTGACATCAACAATATGAGCATTGTTAAATGTCCTACATGTTTAAATACCCTGTCTTTTTAATGCCTTCATTTCAATTACTTGCTCACTAATTAAAAAAACAAAAACAGGAGCAGTGACAAAGAGTTTGCTGAGCACATACAGTGTGACTGATTTTTTTTTCTAACCAGAATGAGTACAATATGGGAATTTTAAAATTGCAAAATTAAGCATAATTCATTGGGAACAATATAATTTGCATTAGGCGTTCCCAACCCTGGTCCTGACGAACCACCTGCCTTGAGAATTTTAGTGTCTTTCTTGTTCTCAACACTCGTGATTAAGCTAATGAACAGCTCTTCAAGTCTTGACATGGGTGTGACCGAGCAGGGAAAGTGCAGGACAGAGGATCCTTCAGGAACAGGGTTGAGAACGCCTGATTTAAATCGTACTCATCAGACCATTCCGTGGGCTCGTGTACCCCGTAGAAGGTGACATTGTCATGTTGCTGAATAAAGGGCTTTCTCAACAGGATAGAAAATTTTGATTACGGAACATGCGCAACAAAGTCTCCTTCCATCTGTCATCCATCTCCATATCAGTACTTTAAGACATGATAATAAAGTCAGTCTTTTAGCACTAAGAGATTAGGGACTCTCTCTCTCTTTCACTCTCACGGCGGCCTCAGCTGAGTCACACGCCTGGGGTTTCTAGTCCTGGCGGTCAGCCATGCAGTTAGCTAGCTGTGTAGTGCTGGCAGGAAGGTTGAGATAATAAACATGCATTTGGAGTTTTGTGTGCAAACCCACCAAACTTTTCATGATACGTGATGCTGCCATCCGTATCTTTATGATCTGCTGTGCATACGCATTCAGGAGAGAAAGCGCTACCCCCACCTTGTATGCATGAGCCCATGATTGGCTGGTGATCGCTTTGTGACAGAGAGGTGAGTGTATGCAATCCTGAGAAAGCTCGGCCGGTAAGCTCCCATGGACTCCTGACTCCGGATGTATGTGGGACCTGGATTCAAACTCATGATTGACTGGTTGATAGCAGTGCACGTTGACAATGTGCCACTCGGCAGCCAAACAGATTCCCTTTAAATGTTTAATTTGGTGAGTTAATGATTTCTTTGTCTTAAGTAAAAAGAGTTGACAAAGCATTTGGCCCGAAATATATCTGGAAAGAAATGATCAGTGAGAGAAGAAACGTAATTTCTTCAGGAGGAAATGGAGAATCGTTCATGCTGAGAGAAATTTAGTAAACCTAAATGGGATCCTCCACTTCTTCTCTGCTGGTGGTCCTTTTATTTTATTTAATGGCTTAAACCTGTGGACCTCTGTTTAAAAGGATGGATGCTTAAAGGCCCGTTTACTTAATCGGTTTTCACGCCATGACAGAGATATGCATTTTTTTATGAATTACTTCTCAAATTTTTACAAAACTTCTCTCCTAGCCATAAATCTTATTTAGAGAAGTGACAGCTCATTAAATGTTTGAATATTTATCCCATATGAAACGCCCCCTTCCAGCTCAAATGAATTGTCCTGATTATGGCCTCGACAGTTCAATCTATACTAGCTGGAGGTGGTGGGAGGGAATCGATCGATGATCATCTTTGTTGCTTCAAGAAACCTGTTGATGGAATAGCTTCGGACATGTTCATCTGTGCTGTGTCTGAGACCTTTTTGTTCATCGTGCTGAGCAACTTTTTCATTCTGCTTTTGTTTCAACCTGCCTCACTGACTCTAAAGTGTTTTGAAGCTTTTAATTATTTATCTTGTTTTTAAGACCCTGGGCACTGAGGAGGTCTTTGCACTTAAAAACTGAAGCTGAGCCCTGTCTGATCTTTTGAATGGAACTGCAGAGATTATGCTTGGAGCACTGTTTAAGCACAGAAAGCTTTACTCTGTGGCAAATCTCACATGAACAGAATTTCAATTAGAGAGATAAAAATGTTTTTCGGGTTTTTTTCCCTTCTTCCCTACTGCATATAGGAAAGTTTGTCCTATCAGTGCAGACACCCTTTAAAGGACATTCCTGGGTAAATGAGCGCTTGTGCAGTCCACCTATCAGCTCTTAAATCATAATTTTTATATGATTTCATGCATCAGCCTGATTTAATACCTCGCCGGTGGTGGTGGAAGAGACCTAACCTATGCTAGTTCCGCCCATTGGATCAATGGCATCTTTACTCTTCTTCCGCTGTGCTAACCTGCGTTCACATTTTCACATTTGGAACAAGGATTTTTATTGCTCTCATAAGCTAACAGAGCCTTGTAGTGGAGTTTCTGCATGGGCTGATGGAACACCATACTTACGTTTCCATAGACTTGATGGATGGATGGCTTGTACATTTGTCAGTCCGTCGAGTACAGCTTTGTGATGCCGACTAGCTGCTATACACTGTGACTTTGATTCGCTTTTTACTTTTTGGTAGGAAATTGGCACATGCCAATATCCAGGAATGTATACTTTTAGTTTTTGAAAACTTTAAAGGTTTTTGTTAACTAAACAACGTCCAAATGACAATCAATTAAAATCATTAAAAAAATATTTCTGGAAATGCTTCTACTGATTTTTTCCATCGGAAATCATGGTTTAAACTTTTAAACATCGTTAGAATAATTAACTTATTATAAATGGAAAAGAAACATGGCGCAGATAAATTTCATGGGGATGTCCGCTTTTGGGCAGTGCCTAAATCTGTATGTAAATAGTTTCTTGTGACCCTCTCTAATTATTTTTTTCAGTGTGAAGCATCGTCATTGTGAACAGAGGTAAAGAGGACATGTTTTGGATTAACAGGACTGGCAGTGCAGGACATTTAAAAATTATTTTATGACAGTGTTTTTAATTATTCCGGTGTTAAGTTTATAACCACCTTTCTTCTACACAGGCTCGCCTTACAAATCGTGCAGTCTAACGATGTATTAGGGAGGAAATAGCTTTATGACGGAGAAAAAGTAAGAAATATTATTGATAATATGCAATCGAAGTGCAGTCACAGAGCAATTAGAACAGGCCATGACACTAAACGACCTTGCGCCCTCTGATTAAAGCCTGGTGTATGGAGTCACAGTCTGCTGCCAGAGGATGTGAGGGAGTGAGATTGAATGTAAAAGAAAGAGTCAGGTGCAAGACTGTGAAGGGCTTGGAAAGTAATAGAAAGTAGGATGTACTGAATGCAGGATGATAATGGTATCCAGTGTAACTGATACAGCACAGGTGGGATATGACCAGATGGCCTGGTGTGTGTTTATACTCATGCAGTTGAATATTGAACATATTGAAGTTCATTGAGGTTTTAGCTGATACACCAATAAAGCAGCGCATTGCAGTAATCAATTCAAGAGCTCATAAACAAATGTTACGCATCACTGATATTTTAACAAAGGGCAAATTTAATGGGAAATGTATTGTGAGGTTTAAATGAAAGTGGGGTCACTTTCCAGGAGATTCCTGACGACCTTGAGCAGATTTAAGATGAACCATGAATGTCAGCAGATAGATTTGCTGCCATTGGGGCCTACGAGTAATAATTAAAGAAATTTCCCTTAATTTACAGTTGAATTGTCAAGAGTTGAATGATAATTCCTAATTTGGAGCTAGCTAAGTCGTAATTGTATGATGCTTAACCATAATTCTGGGCTAGTCATAATTTTGAGATACTTAGCTGTAATTATGAGATGCTGTATGATAATTACGAGTTAGTAAGTCATGCGTATGAAACGGCAAGTCATATTTATGACTTAAAACATAATTGACATTATCTAAATTATGACTTAGTGGCCTGTGTTATAGTTATGACTTACAAGCCGACGTTTACTCTAGTAGCGTAAACTGAGCCTTGAGGCTACTCTTGATTGACAGGCGAGGTAGATGATTAATGTTTTCATAAAGTAATGAACTGTTTGGTTAAGAAGGCATTTAAAGTCTAAAAAGAAATAGGGAAATTCAGAGGCCCAGCACAGGCACACAGTAGGAGCACTTCTTCCATCACTCAAAATTGGCAAGAGAAGTTGTGTCGAGGCCAGGTTTCTTCAGAACGGGTGTAACAGCAGCCATGCACATATCAATCAAACAGCAGGAGTGGAGAGGACAGAAGAACAAGCTTTGAGATTGAAGGGAGGAATAGAGATGAGCTCACCGAATGAAAGGCTAGATTTAGTACAGATTTCTTGGGCAGAGATGGAATCTACAGCACAGGAGCTGCTGAACAAATTGCCATAAGACAGTACAGGGGTGCAGCCATGAAATGTTGGTGGATGCTGAAGTCAATTCTCGAAATGTTTGACAAGAGCTCAGCATTACAGTGAATAGGTGATGCAGTGGGCTTGAGGGGATTGCAAATGGTCATAAATAGTGATCTGGACACTGTACAGGTAACCCAAACTTGTACACTTGACCCTCGATTTAACGGCCAAAAGCGGGGAGCACCTGTCTGGTTTTGCCGATTGACGTAGCTTCCGAGGAAGTGGGTAATAACAACAATTTCATTAAGAATGCTAGGGTACATATGTATGTACAACCACACACACACACACACACACACACACACACACACACACACACACACACACACATATATATATATACAAATCCTATAAGGAAGCCTCAGACGACACTGGGCGAAGGTGGGGTACACCCTGAACAGCTCGTAAGACCATCACATGGCATCAACCATTCACACTCGCACACCTTGGGGCAATTTGGAATGGACAGTAAGCCTAATGTGCATGCCTTTGGAATGCGAGAGGAAACCGAAGTACCTGGAGGAAACCGACACAATCATAATCATGCAGACTAGTAGTTTAACTGTAACATATAATTAAATAAAACTATGTAGTGTTAAATGGGATGAGTTTGAGAGATGGCAACTTTATCAGCAATTTGATTCCAAAAGTTTCGTCAGGTTTCATGCTGTGAAAGTTCTAAGTATTCAGAGACTTAAGTTGATTTTTTATTTTTTTTTGCGTACACCGTTAATGTTATGTAAGTTCCCTTTGTGTATTTCATATCTCTGAAATTGTCAGATTTGTCTTGAATACATGTGTCTTTATAAAATATGTAGACCACCTTCCTTAAACACACACATTGGTCTTAAACCAAAAAGAGGGGGAGGGAGGTTTTAGAAAATGCTTGAAGTCAGAAATGTTTGTCTGATGTAATAGATAAAATTTTAAAAAGTCAATATAAAAATGATGAATATTGTAATATGTTGTTGAGAAGAGTATACAGATCGGCTAGTTGGGTATATTGCTGCATCAGAAGTCCTAGTTTATAAAGCAGCACGTGATCATCCTGTAATGTAGCATCTTATTTTACTTGTACACACACATTTGAATCGAGGTTATAAAATCAGAGTACGTGTACAGAGTAGAACGCAGGCCGTTTTATCATGCTGTTAGTCATAACCGTATTGTAGGTGTATCAAAGTGGCAGACTGTTGTGCTGGATTTAATACTGCTCCTCACTTCATCCAATACGGCACCAGAAAAATAAGCTTTAGTTCCAAGGTAACAATCATGCATGCTCCGACTCTCAGTAAATCTGTTCGGGTTTGTTTCGTGGGCTTTAGGAATTTACCTGTGCTGTCCCCTGGCCATGCTGATCATGTCGTGGATGTGTGAGTGGGCTGTTCACCAATCCTACTCCAAGGATACGTCGTGTGCGCTTTCACGTCCAGACTCAAGCTTGCGCCAGCCCCGGTGCTCCTGTTCCTTCCTCGTCTCGCAGGCAGTCGTGCGAGTTCTTCCCACAACCATGTGGTGCTTTATACAAAGCATGGCATACAACCATGGCTCAGAGAGCTGGACACTGTTACTCCCTCACTGATGCTTCTGGATTCTCGCCTGCTCTTTCAAGACCTCTACATCTTGTCTTTTTTACTCAGCCGGTCCAATTCCTGCCTGCCAAGCTTTAGTGGTATCAGTCTGTCTTACTCTATGTGGATCTCCCTTCCTGCTCTATTGGGTGCGTATAGTCCGGGCTTTTATACGCCGTAATGGTACTTATGAAATGATAACATGAAGTGTGGCTTTTTTATACCATATCTCATGACGTTTGATGGAGTTCTTGATTTGTCCTTCACAGAACCGTCATCTTCAGTTTAAACGCTTAAATCCAGCCTCACATTTATTTTGTATTTAATCCCCCAGAAGCGCCAGTTCAAACACAGAGACGTGAGTATATACTGTATACTTCCCCTGTGTGGGTGTAAAAAATATTGAATGATAATCCATGCAGACAGAAGCATAAGAATGGCAACTCTCTGCCCAAAGCAGCCGAATCGGGAAGATGAAAGCCACATATTTATTCAAGAGGAGGAGCTAGCTGCAGGAAAGCAGAAGGCCGCATATGCTTTGATCCATTTTTTTTTTATTGATGTACGCAAATCTCATGCGCATGTAGAAATTGGAAACAGGTTATGGTTTAGTTGTAATTCAGAAATAAATTTTCTTTAAAATTCTTTAATATTTTTAAGAGGAATTTGCCCCTGCGGGCAGAGGTGCAGGTCATGGATGATTTTAGTCCAGATTAGCTGAGATACAAGGTGTCTCCCCCCCCCCCCCCCCCCCCCCCCCACCCCCCCCCCCCCCCCTCCCCCCC
>JAOUQZ010000030.1:2571721-2585865 GCA_028564935.1 Neosilurus hyrtlii
CTCTCTCTCACACACACACACACACACACACACACACACACACACACACACACACACACACACACACACACACACCCGCTCTCGTGTCTCTTAGTTCTTTCCCCTCAAGGGCCAATGTGCGACAGAATGCACAGGCGACACCTCACCGGGGACAGATGGCTGGGAGAGGCATGAACATTGTGGCAAGAATTTAATAAAGAATTATATCATCAATGACACCAGTCCTAGTGTTTATTCTTGGTTGTAGCCTCAAGTCTTTTTTTTTTTTTTTTTTGGAGGTTGGAATTCGGTTTCATATGTACATCCTTGAACCTCTCTTTCACTATTTGAGTCCCCATTTTATATCTGTACCATAAAGTCCATTGATGTGATAACCTGCTCGTTCAGTACATTCAGGTCATCAGCTGACATCATTTTATTGCCACATTAATGTTGCTGAGCCTCGACCGGAACAACTGGAACAACAATGCTATGGAGATTACATGCTGTGATTAGGGTTAAAGGCTCTCCAAAGCGACCCATCACAGCAAAGTAGGTATTTAGTCAGAAAGGATTCATTTTGAGTTATTGGTACCATTTTGTAGCTGATATCCTAAGCTTTGTAATGATACCATATTTTCTAAAATATATTGTTTAGTTTTGGAATAACTAACCAACACCTGCCAGGAATTTTTAGCCTTTTAAGCAACTCTGGAAAAGAGTTCAACAAAGTATTAAATAATTTCCTACTTAATACCCACTTTTCTGTGATGGGTCACATCATAGGGCTTTTTTTTGTCCGGCGTGTGTGCTTGCATGCGTGCGAATTATGATTTTATTGAGTGACTACTACATCCGTGTTGTATCCGAACACTGTGAAAGACATTCGATCCTGCAAAGAAAATAGTTGTCCATGTCTTCAGGCGGTTCCTTGCTTTTGCCTCTCCTATAAAGCACTGGTCACTGAATGTTTTACTTTTTCTGAATGAATGTAAACCAGAGTCAAATACCTTGTTTGTGTGCACAAACTTGGCCAATAAAGCTTATTTTTATTCTGATCTGAAAGAGATGAAAAAATCTTGAATGTGCAGCAGGTATAAAACCAAAGCAGCACCACAGTTAGGCATTGAAGTCTGCTTTGCTATTACAGCCAGTAGTTACCAGTCATGTAGGGGTCATAGTGGAACTGGTGCCGTATCAGCAGCGGGTTTTGGTACCCAACTCTACACTTACTGTTCTTTGCCTCAACATTCTTTTCCCACATAAACCAACATTGTTTCCAACTGCATCACAAGGCAGCATAACACACTTAGTGGAAATTGCTGCATGCCTTCTCCTAACAATTGTCCTGGTGAAAGATGGGGGAAGAGTACGCAGTCCTTGCCTCCTTGGGAGCATGGCAAATTTTGTTCCTTTGGCTTCGATCCATAGATGGCTGTAGCATCATCGGAATTCAAACCTATGACAGTAGAGCGAATATTTTTCTTTTGGGTCACTCAGTATCAGCTGTCACTGGACCTTTGAAGGTCAGATATTATACCTATTTTCAGCTCTTCATTTTTCATTCTGAACACCAGAGGAACACCAAAGTATGATTCCTAATCCATGAAACTCCACAGATCTTTAGAAAGCTTTTTTCCCCTCCTCCCCCTGAAACACTGATTTTGCTGGCTGAACTGTCTGGCTTCCTCCTCCCATTTATGGTCTTTCCACTCTCTGTGCCTACTCTGCTCTTGAGGGTTGCCTGAAAGCTCCGTGCTCCATGCACTGAAGGGCAGGTCAGGGATGGGTGGAGATACCACTGTCCATGGATGTACAGTGAGGGAAGGCCAGCTAATCAGAAGGCCCAGAATGCCGTGACACACCAGTTCTCCCAAATAAAACCTTGTGTTTGCGGCCAGCTCAAGCAGTACAGAAGGAAAACTTATACATGTGCTATCATCATTATTTCACACTCTGGCATCATCTTACACAGCTATTCAACACTGTAACAAAGTTTATGGGTCAGAAAAGATGGAAAAATTGCAATATTTCCCATTTAAATTATTTTTTTAGGGTATAATCTGTTATTTTCCTCCTGATAAATTTCTCTGAAGGTTGTTGTAAGACCAGATTGAGACTCTGGCTTCTGACAGTGTAGTCATGTCACTGTGTGCACTCCAAATGTCAGTGGAAAACATCCATTTACTTGAGTGGATTTTTCATCAGACAGAGACAGAAATAATTACATTCCAAGGGTTTAATAAATGCTACCGATGACCATTTTCCTGTTGTTTCTAGGCCTTTTGACTTGGCAGTGACATTTCCCCCCCTGCACCCCCCCCCCACCCCCCCACCCAGTACCTCTAAATACATGTTGCAGCGTGAGTCACTCTCCCACCTACTGCTTCTTTAAGCATCTGCAGGTTCACTCCCCCCAGAGATCTTAAAAACACTACCGAATCTCTGCTTGCAAATTTTTCCAGATAGCACATTTTTTGTTTCATGGTTTTGAGCCTGTGCTGTTATTGAATAAAGTAATGTACTTTGGCCTGCCTTTCATGGATTTTCATCAAGCAGGATTGGTAAAGAATTAAAACTGTTTCTTTCTAATCTGTTACCAATGCCTCAATCCTTTGGGGATGTAAGAACATTCATCTTCAAGTCATGCGTCATATTGCAGTTTTCTTCTAACAGAAGATAAAGTACATTTAATACCTGTAAATAATTATATAAGGACAAATCTACAGGTTATGATGATGAATAACCAGAGTGGTAAAACGGATTACGGAATGAGCAATTCAGAAATACACGGTGACCCAAAAAAACCCTCCCACATTTCAAAGGTAAATAAAAGGGTTAAATATAATCAAATTAATATTTGCACACATGAAACAGTGATACAGGAGAGGTGGTGCTAAGGTCTGTTGGTAGCCCAGGCCCAACTTCAGCACTTTAATCCTGAAGAAGTGGGTGTGTGGTTTCAGTAAGATGGCGCTACACAGCTGGAAGATCATTGGAGGTGCTGAGGGAAATGTTTCCGGATCGAGTGATCTCATTGCGTGGTGATGTCGGGCGGCAGTGCGTTCCGCTGATCCTGCACCTTACGATTTTTTTTCTGTAGGGCTACCTTAAATCACGAGTGTATTCTCATCCACCCCAAACGCTTGAAGCCCTTAAGGTTACTATTGAGCAGAAGATCGCCGCTGTTCTACCCGACGTGACCCGTCAAGCCACGGCAGCCCTCAGTAATCACCTTCAAGCGTGTATAGACGGTGACGGCCACCGTTTTTAGAGGATCATCTTTAAATCATGATGAATAAAAACTATATGGAATGAAGTTTCATGTGTTTAAAGAATTAAAATTTCTTTAATGATTTGTAAAAGATTTACCTTGGAACTGTGGGAGGTTTTATTAGGTCACTCTTAATGATTTTTTTATTATATGTGATTAGTGGAAAAGGCTTTCCTTTTTTCTCAGTCCTGTAATGTTAATCTACACGGTTGTTTTCTTGATCTCCCCTTGATGCCCTGTTTGAATACTCAGGCATCATTATATCTGTAAAATGCCACATCATTTCAACTCATCTCACCATGCAGACCTTTTGTTCCTCTATCACTTCATTTTATATTCAGTTAAATATAATTTGTGTTTTGCACACATCATGTTCATCTCTCTGTTTATTGTTGTGTTCTCTTGTCCCTCCCCGATTCTTCCCTGTGGGTGCAGTGAGCAACACGAGCCTGTGATGGAGGCAGAACGCAGGTAGGAGGTATCTCTGTATGAAGCAGCCCTGTCTGACTCTAATCAAAGGCAGGTCGTGTTTCTGCGTCAATCTTCACCCTGGCTAATTAAGGGAAATGGCAAAGCTTTTAAAATTGCATCATCAAATAATATAAATGCTTAATTGCTGCAGTGCTGCTTGGGAAATTACCGTGCTTGTTGGGTTGTGATTTTACCAGTAATCTTAATCTGGGGGTCTGGTGATTATGTGTGTGTCATCAGTGCCTACCAAATCCACGGCCATTTTTCCACGGAGATTATGCACTCTTTTTATTCCTTAAAGGTACCCATTCACTGGCGTGTAGCCTATTGATCTTTTATGTGTTTTTCTGGCTGAAAACAAGGGTTTCCCCGCTGATACCACCCCAGCTCACTGGCTTAGCATCTCTTATTCACCTGTTTTACATCTTGTTTTTCTTCTGTCTGTTTACAATAACAAGATTGCACTAGCTGAGAAAAGGTCTTGGGTATGCAAGATAACTTAGCAGTGCTACACCTGTTCGTAGAAGGTGGGGGAAAAATAAAAAGAGATCAAGTGTTAAGAAACAGAAGAGAGCATACGCTTACAAGAGAAATAAAAAGATGGAGATGTTTACTTATATCATTGCACTTGGTGTGGGGTCATTGACACTTGTGTACAGGAGAAAGCAAATGGTTTCAGAAAGTCATTGTGGCCGATTCCATTGTATATCCAAGATATAACACTGTATTTCTTGTTAATTTGATATGCCTGGGAAGTAAATGGGTTCCTATAAGGTTTGTTTCCATGTGGCACCCCCTTAAAAGTAAGTTAAACCCAAACCTAATGAGAGCTCACATACATAGTTTGTGTTTTTCTATTAAATTACACTGTTTCATGAACCTTTTTTTCCTCTAGCGAATAAAAAACAGCAATTACTTCACACACAGGGGTCAATATTTTTTGTTGAAAAATAGCAGAAATTCTCATATTCATCTCGTGTCTCCGTCGGCAGTACGTATTTAATTTGCTTATGAATACATGGCATGATGTTTTTTCTTTTATGTATACGAGCCCGCATTTGTTTCAATGTATGTGAAAAGAATCACATGATTTGTAGATGTGCCTAGTTTTATTTTATTCAAAAGTTCACTAGTTTGTTAGATTAATATCTAAATATTGTTATTATTATTGCCAATATAGTGCTTTATATGAACAGGGTGTGTGTGTGTGTGTGTGTGTGTGTGTGTGTGTGTGTGTGTGTGTGTGTGTGTGTGTGTTCACATCGTATTCTCATGATATCCTGCTCAGAGTGAAACAGCAGTAATTTCAAACTAATGGCTAATGCAAACTATGGATTTTAAATGGACTTTAGCAGATAGCTATTTCGAAAATGTAAGTTAAAACCACCTGATAATGAGAATATACATATGTTTATGTGTAACAGGAGAGTTCGAAATGCTTGCCTTTCATTTCACTTTAAAGACTTTTCGCCTCCAGGTTGCATGTAGAAATTTAGCACTTATTACACAAGTACATAACCAAGATATGCAGTAAGGAAAATAAATAATAACAGTGAGGAGAAATGGAAGCGGATTTATAGTGGAGAGGACATTCAGGTGGTTATTTAAACTGCCAAATTGTGAGTAATGTGAAGGACTTTGAAAAGGCTTCACAAACGCAAACACACAGCGTTAAACAACTCAGTAGAAAGTAGAAAATGAAAATGAGCTGCAGATCACACCAGTCACCCCCCATTAGCTCGGTGGGTGCAGAGTAGGTGTTTTAATGTGAGTAAAAATTTGAAGCCCTGCTGCTCGGTCTTTATCTTTGCCATAGCTCTGTGTTAGATTTGGGTGGTAGTGTGAAAGTCTGTCATTTGTTAACATTCTGTATCTGCGGTAGGTTGAGCTAAACACTGGTGTGTTGTGTTTAGTGCATTGTGGCGCCCTGTAAATCCTTTTTCTGGGTGATTTGCATATTAGTCAGAAGGGCATGTAAGGTAATTCAAGCTTCTGTACCAAAAGCTACAGACCGACATCTGTTTCATTAAATTCTAAGAGGTTAGGGAGACTTCCAGGTGTGTACTTTATAGAGCGGTGCCAAATTTTGGACTCTGTTGATCCATTGCATGTACAGTGCAGAAGTCTTACTGCACAGAGTGCTTTATGATCTCTGGACTCCCTCCCACTTGCAAAGCTCAAGGGCACAAATAGTGGAAATATGTTATCAACATCATAGAGCCTGTGCTCATAGTTCAGACTATTTTGAGTAACGGGAATGAATCAAACAGCTAAAAATTTTAAATCATGTTCTTATTAGAATTTTCGCATTTTTAACAATTCAAATTTACTGACGCCTGAGTTGACAATAGACAACAGAGACACTTGTGCTTGTAAAATTTGTAATGACTGCTTCAAATGGGCTGTACAGTCTAAAAACAAAAAAAGTGCACTCTGATATTTTACTGGATCCTCTTTAGCTTTGATTACAGTGCACAAACGCCATGCCGTTGTTTCAATAAACTTAAACACCATCACAACATTTATTTCCATCCAGTGTCGGGTTCATTTTTCACCGACATCTTGAATCGATGAGAAAAAAACTGAACCACTCCATAAAGTCTTCTCCAGTACATCCCGAAAACTTTCAGTAGGGTTAAAATCAAGACTCTGTGGAACCAGTTCATATGTGAAAATGATTCCTCATTCTCCCTGAACCACTGTTTCACTATTTGAGCCCCAGATTTGTACCCGCCATCAGGGAAGAAGAAGTCCATCGATGTGATAGGCTGACGATTCCGTATATTCAGGTCATCAGCTGACTTTTGAAATTTTTTAGACTTTTTATTTCCACGTTAATGTTGCTGAGCCTCGACCTGACCAACTGAAGCAACAATGCCATGGCGATTACACGCTGTAATCAAGATTAAAGGTGCTTCAACAAAATATCACAGTGCATGACTTTTTTTTTCCCGTGCAGTGTGTAGTTTTAATATTATTACTATTAGTTATGGATAATATGTTTCTGTTTTTGGTAGTTTAATTTAATAATTATTGTTGTTTAGGAAGGCGGCACGGTGGCACAGTGGTTAGCACATCCGCCTTACAGCATGAAGGTCCTGGGTTCGATTCCCAGCTCGGGCGTTTCTGTGTGGAGTTTGCATGTTCTCCCTGTGCTTGCGTGGGTTTCCTCTGGGCATTCCAGTTTCCTTCCACAGTCCAAAAACATGCACGGTAGGCTAATTGGCTGTTCCTAATCACTCCTAGGTGTGATTGTGAGTGCGAATGGTTGTGTGACTGATTGCCCTGTAATGGCCTGGCGAGCTGTCCAGGGTGTACCCCGCCCTCGCCCAGAGTCGGCTGAGATGGGCGCCAGCCTCCCCGCGACACTAATTAGTAATAAGCGGTTCAGAGAATGAATGAATGAATGAATGTTGTTTAGGATGATTTAGTTTTATATCAGATTTTAGGCGCACTAATTTCATTACTTTAGGAATGACAAGCTCAGTGGTACCCATGAAGCATTTTTGTTCTGATGTTGTTTTTAGTTAAACGAGATTGATTAATTGGCGGTTAAGATCCTCTGTAGTGCACATGCTCTTCAAGCCTATATCAGATGTTTCAGTAGCTGATCTCTCAGCTATGCTTGGCTACAGGTGGCAAAGTGTGTCTGGGAGATGGATTAAATCTTGGGAAAAGACAGAGAGATTGATGTATTATTAAGCAGCCTCCCAGCCACTGTCTATTATTGGAGTTGTTAGTTCAAGCTTGTAGCAGGCAGTGCTCAGCCAGAGAGGATGTGTGCTTTTCTGTGGGATAAAACATTGTGGTTTATTTCACAACAGGAAAAAGTACCCATGTAAATATTTTAGCAGACACTGGCAGGAATAATTGGTTTCATCTAGTTTGTTTTAGAACAACTTGAACCCCAGATATACTGTCCTGTCTGTGAGGGGCATGAAATTTCCAGCACTGTTCACAAGTGTAGAAGTTCATTATCTCATTCACTCATTTGCTGAACCATTTAATCCTATCAGGGTTGCAGAGATGCTGGAGCCTTTCTCAGCCGTCTCCGGGTGAAGGTGGGGTACACCCTGAACAGCTAGTCAGTCCATTTCAGGGCCAACACACTCACAACCATTCATACTCACGATCACACCTAGGGGAAATTTTTGAAACATCCAGTTAGCCTATTGTGCTTGTTTTTGCACGGTGGGAGGAAACTGAAGTACCCTGAGGAAACCCACAGAAGCACAGAGAGATCATGCTAACTCCACAAAGAAACGCCCTTGCTGAGCCCAGTACCCGAACCCAAGGACTTCTTACTGTGTAGCTAACCAATACCACACCGTGCCGCACCAGCGTAGCAGCTGAACTGAGACTGTTTTCACCTGATGAGATTTATTAAATGATCGATAGGAACATATAACGTCACTGCAGGAAAAAAAAAAAGAATTTATACAGCATAAAGGTACTTGCATTAAAATAATGAATAATTTACTGTGTCATTAGAGAATAAGGGGTCATTAAATAATTATGCTTAATTTGCAGCATTTAATCAGATCTGTTGGAAATCATGTGTTGCAAGCACTAATTAATTATAGATGTGAAAAGATTTATTGTAATGATTAATAAGCCACTTTTCTATATTGCTCCAAATCTGTAAGTGTCTGCATGCTGCACTTTTTTTTTTCCAGACATTGAAGCGATGCCTTACTTTTATATAATCCAAAGCTTTATAAGATCAATATTTCTGCTGAAGTGTACAGATGGTGTTTCAGGATAGTGTAATGTCTCTCTCTGTGTTATAGCAAGGCTGGCTTCTTTCTTTAATTATCTGCTTCAGTAGGTTTTATTAAATATTGTTTTTATTAAAGGTTCTTTTTTGTATGTTTGTTTCTCAGCATGAAAAAAATGCTACAGCTACTTAAAAATATATTTTCTTCTAGGTTTGCCTAGGCTACATCAGCATTTTTGTGAGCCTTTGTAGGCCATAACATAAGGATAATTATTTTTTTAATGGTGCTATGTGTAAGAATTTGTAGGAATTTTAGTTTAAGCCATTAAAA
The DNA here is from genome assembly GCA_028564935.1 of Neosilurus hyrtlii. Lineage (NCBI taxonomy): Eukaryota > Metazoa > Chordata > Actinopteri > Siluriformes > Plotosidae > Neosilurus > Neosilurus hyrtlii. Next base: position 2,580,494 of record JAOUQZ010000030.1, read on the forward strand.
AATATGAAAAGGATAAAAAAGCATATTAAAAAAATAATGGGCTTTATGGTATTTACATTTATGGCACCTGGCAGGCACTCATATTCAGAGCGACTTACATTTATCCTTTTTATACGTCTGAGCAATTAAGGGTTGAGGGCCTTGCTCAAGAGCCAAACAGTGGCAGCATGGTGGTACTGGGGATTGAACCCCTTACCTTCCGATAAGTAACCCACAGCCTTAACTACTCACCTACCACTGCCCCTTTGGAAGCTTAAATGTATGTTGCTGGTGTATTTACTGAAGTTGGCCCTGAGACATGACAGACTGTCAATATTGCAATACCACATTGTACCTCAGGAGGTGATAACGAGTCAGCATAGCATCCAATTCTGATCTCATTCTAAATTGAGAGAAGAAGTCATCATAAATGCACGTGATGTCACTAGTTATCCACGTTTTGTTTTGTTTTCCCCCGATAATTATTATTTTTTTACTTTTCTTAGTGTTTAGCTTGAATTCTGTGAAAGCTATAAAAAAACGCTGTTGTCTGATTGACTGTACAAATACAATCCTGAACAAATTGATTAGGCCACCTGCTACAATTGAGAGAAATCCAAATTGTTTTTGGCTGTGGATTCATATATATTAGGAAACATTCATATCAACATTCTGGATGAGTGAAAACGATGAAATGGACTGGCCAAGATTTCAGAATTGAATCCACTTAAGCAGATATTGGATTTGATTAACTAACAAATTAATCACAGTAGGTTTTCCTTTAAAGACAGTCTTTGAGAAACTGTTACAACCAATATGGAACACATTGCTTCAGAAACTGTGGATTGTTATGTAAAAATGATGCCAGAAAGAACACTGTCTGTTATAAAAGCGAAGGAAGGCCAAACCTAGTCCTGAGTTTTCTGCTGAGTTTTATATTTTACATTTAAGTCATTTGTTCAAATTTCTTCCTTCTGCTAACAAAAAAACAATTAAAATGCCAAATGTCATAACCTTTTAAGAAATATTTGTATTGCATTCATGAAAGGTGGTGTAATAAATTTGTTAAGAAATGTGATCAGTAAGAAATCTTTTTTCAGCCCACTGAAAGCTAAAAAGAGAAGCAAATAAATTATTTTAAAACACAACAGAAACACCTGGAAACCAGGCTCCAAGAAGGGAATATACTGTCACTTTTTTGTATTCTGGTATGTTGTATTTTTGGACTGGAAACAAGGAAGAACCCTACTGGGAGAAATTGAACTGCAATGCAAAGCAATGGTATCTGGATAAAGTAAGCATGATAAACAACAGCCAGAGACTGGATTTTAGACCTCAATGCACGCGTTCCACTAAAATTATAAACATCTCATTTTATTACTGACTAGGTGGACTTTGTGCAAGTTTAAAAGTTCCAAATGCCTAGACGCTCATGAACAGTTTTGCACTGGCTGGGTGCACAATCTGCTAATCACTAGAGCCAGCGAAATGTGAGAGCACAAGCATACCGGCCAACATAAGGTGGGACTCCTCCGTTTGGCCTAATTATTAACCCAAACAAAACAGAACACTTTCAAAAACAAAAGCTCACTGACTCATTTGCCAACCCACTTACCCTTGCTAGGGTCGTGGAGAGGCTATACTGGGCCAGTAATGGCAATATGTAGGTGCTGTCTAAAAGCGGAGTTCCGAAAATGTCTGCGTTTATTTTCAGTAAAGAAGGAGCTGTAATGTAACTTACTGTCTTTTCAATTGTATTTGAAAACATTTCTACTCAAGAAGAAGAAAACACTGTCTTGACAAAAACAATTTTTGCGAAGTGCAAGTGCACTTGCAACGGCGGTGCAACATATGCATGTTGGGTTGCCTGTGTGGGCACGTGAGCATGGGCGTGAGAACAAAATCGATCGCTCATGGCTTTGACAAGTATGGAACTCCGCTATGAATTCACCAGGTGGCCAATGCTTACAGATGGCACCATTTAACATTAGTTATTCTATCACCACTGAACCTTTTTATACTTCCTGTTTATTAATGTGGGAGGAAAACTAGTACAGTTCTGTCACAGTGACTGGTCCTGAAATCCCAGACATTCAACAAACAGCTTTCCCAAAAAATGTGAAGAGAGCTTAATAATGTAATGTTTGTGTTTTGCAAGGTAATAAAAGTACTTTATTCAAACTTTGACGATTTATTCAAAAATATGACGATTTAAAACGTGACTATTTTCATGCTTTAAAAATGGAAAAATAGGCATCAAGCTCATTTTGGTTTGCTTTTATTGTGATTCAGTATATTATATATAGTGGCGCAGCTATATATGATTTTTGGCCAGAATCATTCAGTTGATGATACAGTCATAACATTTGCTATGAATGTACTTTGTAAGATACTAAGACACACTTGAGAAAAAAGTGCTTGCCATCAAAAATTCCAATATGTCCCCATTTTTTCAAGATGGCCACCAGCGCACCAAAAAAGGAGGAATTTTAGCCCTACAGAACAGCTTCAACTCTGGGATGTTGGTGGATTTCCTCACAAAAACTGCTCGCTTCAAGTCCTTCCACAACATCTCAATTAGATTAAGGTCAGGACTTTGACTTGGCAATTCCAAAGCTGAACTTTATTCTTCTTTAACCATTTTTTGGTAGAACTACTTGTGTGCTTAGGATCGTTGTCTTGCTGCATGATCCACTTTCTCTTGAGATTCAGATCATGGACAGATGTCCTGACATTTTCCTTTAGTGTTTTCTGGTATAATTTCAGAATTCATTCTTCCATCAATGATGGAAAGCCATCCTGGTCCAGATGCAGCAAAACAAGCCAAAACCCTGATACTACCACAATAATATTTCACAGATGGGATAAGGTTCTTTGTGCTGGAATTCAGTGATTTCCTTTCTCCAGACATAACTCTTCTCATTTAAACCAAAAATTTCTATTTCGGTCCATCTCTCCACAATTTTTCCAAAGGCCTTCTGGTTTGTCCATGTGATCTTTACAAACTGCAGACGAGCAGCAATGTGCTTTTTGGAGAGCGGTAGCTTTCTTCTTGCAACCCTGCCATGCACTCCATTGTTGTTCAGTGTTCTTCTGATGGTGGACTCATGAACATTAATATTAGCCAATGCGAGAGAGGCCTTCAGTTGCTTAGAAGTTACCCTGGGTCCTTTGTGACCTTGTTGATCTTGCTGATTACACACCTTTCTCTTGGAGTGATCTTAGATGGTTGTTCACTCCTGGAGAGGGTAACAATGATCTTAAATTTCCTCCATATTGTCTTACTGTGGATTGGTGGAGTCCAAACCCTTTAGACATGGTTTTGTAACCTTTTCCAGCCTGATGAGCATGATACACTTCCATAAACATGTGTTGCACTTTGATCGATTTGTGTTCTTTAAATTAAACCGGGTGTTCACTCACATCTGATTATCATCCCACTGATTGAAAACACCTGAGTCTAATTTCACCTTTAAATTACCTGCCAATCCTAGAGGTTCACAAACTTTTGCCACTCACAGATATGTACAATTGGATCATTTTCCTCAATAAATAAATGACCAAGTTAAATATTTTTGTTTCATTTATTTAACTGGGTTGTCTTTATCTGCTTTTAGGACTTGTGTGAAAATCTGATGAGTTTTAGGTCGTATTTATGCAGAAATGTATAATTATGAATAAGTATGTAATCTTAAGGGCTCACAAACTTTCAACACCACTATAAATTGCTTTCCATGCATGAAGGCCTTCAAAAACCCACAAAACTAAAAAATCCCACAAAACCCACAAAAACAAAAAAAAAATCTAAGTATTTCTAATCCTTGAGCTGTTTTCTAGCCCTACACAGTTATCTGATTTATAATATGAAAAGCATCTACCTTTGCTCACAGTAGAACACTTTATAGTTCTTGAGTTAATACACTCAGACGCAGGCATAGACGTGAGTGACATAGTTAATATACCTCTCATTTTTTTCAGTATTTCTATGAACAAACGACTATAAATAGTCATAACAATCAAGCTTTATGGACAAATATGTAGCAATACCATGGAACTTTTTTAAGCAGATTGGCTTCGGCCGGAACTGTTCCCAAGTCAGTAAATCTTTTAAACTACCCAACAATGAGTATTTCTGCCAAATTTTATGCTTGTATCATCAAATGAACGATTGTTTGGCTTTTCTGCTCCACTAGTACTAAAACTCTGAATGACTTCAAAAAGATGCCGCCATGGGTCATTTATTTAAATGAAATTGTACATCTTTTTAAAGTCTTTTTCAAGTTATCTGTTAGTTCTAGAACAGAAGTTAGCTACTCCACTCACACTGCTCGATGTCCGACATAGACGCTTTTACACTGAGCTCACGTGCCACTGTCACGCTTAAAAATGTAAAACTAAGCTATAATAATCTTATGACCAGCTGCATTTACACTTCCATCAGTTTGTAAAAATTTTAAAACTTATTATTTATTTATTTGTTTATTTATATATATATTTTTTGTGGACATCCCTACATCTCATTAATGGCTGAGCTTCTCAAAAAATTTGACGCACAAACTATTGCAACACTTTTTTGGTGATGCACAATACATAATGCAAGCCAAATCCTTGGCTTTGATTTATTTCTCACTAATGTGCATGTGAGAGTGAAAGGCTTTCAGCTATTCACTGGCATAAGGATGAGCAGCACAACTGTTTGTGCCAGCATTTCAAAGAGTCTGATTACTCAAACTCGGCTGAGTGTCACAAGCAAGGGTTTCTACCCTTTCGATTTTAGTGAACAGATCAAACATCCGTTGTCCAGTGAAAATTTTAAGCCTAAGCTGTGAGGTCCAGACGTCCCTCTCCCCAGCCACTCCCTCCAGCTCTTCCCGGGTTGGACACTGAGGCGTTCTCAGACCAACCAAGAGACATAGTCCCTCCAGCATGTTCTGAGTCGACCCCGAGGTCTCTTCCCGGTTGGAAATGCCCGAAACACCACACCAGGGATGAGTTTGGAAGGCATTCTAATCAGATGCCCGAGCCACTTCAACTAGCTCCGGAGAAGCAGCGGTTCTACTCCGGTCCCGGCTCGATGAAGCCAAAGGACAACGTCATCTGCAAAAACCAGAGATGACATCCTATGGCCACCAAACCAGAACTCCTCAACACCTATTGATGAATTATGAACAGAACCGGTGAAAAAGGACAGCTTTGGTGAACTCCAAGCCCCACCGGAATTGAATTCGACCTGTTGTTACCAATGTGTTACCAGATAACTGAATATTTGTACACAGTATGGCCTGAGATATAGTATGTGTGTATCTGATTATCACACCATTTTGTTCCCATTGAGCTCTTTGTTCCAAAGTGGACACCCTCTGTACTATTAAAAAAAAAAAAAAAAACACACA
>JAOUQZ010000030.1:2592116-2604824 GCA_028564935.1 Neosilurus hyrtlii
TGTGTGTGTGTGTGTGTGTGTGTGTGTGTGTGTGTGTTGGCCCTGCAATGGTCTGGCGAGCTGTTCAGGGTGTACCCCGCCTTCATCCAGTGTCAGCTGCGATCCCAGCGACCCTAATCGGATTAAGCAGTTGGGAAAATAAGAGTGATGAGAATGTACCTGATTAATTCATGTGAGCAAGCACAAGTAAAATAATGATATATGTTGCAGGGATGGCTTGACTTGTGTAGGGATAGTTTGGCTTCAGAGTAAAATATAATAAATAAGATAAAGTTGACAGTGGTTGAAGGCAGGATACACCCTGACAGACCATCTCACACTCACACACACACACACACACACACACACACACACACACACACACACACACACACACACACACATATCTAGGGGCAATTTGGAACAGCCAATTAGCCTAATGCACGTTTTTGGACTGTGAGAAGAAACCGGAGTACCCGGAGAAAACCCACGCATGCACCTTGAGTACATGCAAACTCGACACAGAAAAGTCCAAGACCGGGACTCAAACCCAGGACCTTCTTGCCATGAGGCAGTTTTGCTGACCACTATGCCGCCCTATAATTAATCAGTCAAAGGACACATAGTTTTATAGGTAGCGATGGTAAAATGCTGTTGCTGGACATGCATAGTTTGTTAATGGGTTGATATTTTTAGTGACATTATCTTCATTGGGCAGAGAAGTGTGCCGTGTCATCGCCAGCCACTGGATTCCGACCGACCAGCGGGTTCCTGCCTTCCTTTTCTCTTGCCTTCCCCCTTTGCTCTGTGACTGTCACTATCTATAATGGTTATAATTAATCTGGGTTCGTGTGAACAGCGATTGACGTGGTATCAGAGGCAGACCCTGGCTGGAAAGTCCCTAAGGTGAGGTAGATGTGTGTCAGCCATCGGTACAGCCGACCTTTCCTTCACTCACCCCATTGCTCAAAGGCACATGACTTGGAACAAGTACACTCAAGGGCCCTGTGAAGGACACACTTTCCCCCTCATCCTCTTTTTATATTTCACAGTACTTCAATTTTACACTCAACAAGTGGAGAATGAGAATAGTTCAGAAGCTTGTTGCATTGGAGTGTCAGGTAATTCATGGTGTTTTGACCAGAGGCATAGGTTAATTCAATGCACAAGCCAACATACTAAAAATAAGAGCTTTGATAGAGTATGATGGGTAGAGAAAAGCATTATCACTACAGGTATTATACGACTCCGGTAGCAAGTGCTAAAGAATGGCAGTCTCTCTAGAGGATAGACTGGTGTGAAAAATGACTTGCGATACACTAAGCAAGCCCTCAAGTGCTCGGAAAAGGAGAGAGACCTGGCTTAGTTTCTGAGAGCGGAGCATCTCCAAAGGTGTGGGCATGCACAGAAGCTAAGGATAGGTGCACAGCTGTGATTATAATCCTCGTCCAAAGCCATGACTTGAAATAATTTTAACAAAAAAACAGCATGTGGGAAATCCTGGGGAAAAAAAAACCCTTCAAAGGATTCATTCATTCATTTTTCCTGGTCAGAGTCAAGGTGGATTTGAAACCTGGGTGTGTAACAGTAATGCATGCTGTAAGGAAACATAAGTCCAGTCATGGTATTATGCACACACTTTCATACCCTTATCTACATCCAGGGCAAATGTAGTGTAGCCAATCCACCAAGCATTTTTTGAGAGGTTATAAGAAACCGGATAACCCAGAAGAACCCCACAAGGACGCAACACTTGATATCCACCCAGACAGTGAATAGTTTTCTGCAGAGACTCTAATGTGAGCGTAGCATCAAATCAGGTATACTGGGGCTGTGAGGTGTTAACAGTACCCGCTGCACCACTGTTTAATAAGTGTCAAGAATTTATTCATGCATTGTCCGTACTGATTATGGTGGAAGCTGGAGCCAATCTCAGCTAACTTTGGGTGGGAGGGTGGAGTACACCCTGAACAAGTTGTTAATGTATTGTAGAGCTTCCACTGTCACCAACAAGCATGCACGATCACACTCACTTCTAGGGAGCAATTTGGAACAGCCAAAAAGCCTAGTTTGCATGTACGCTGTATTTGGACTGTGGGAAGAAACCAGAGTACCTGGCGGAAACCCACACAAGCACAGAAAGAACATGTAAACTCCATACAGAAACGCCTGAGCCTGGGACTTGAACCTAGGACTTAATTGCTGTCTGGTGACAGTGCTAGTATACTATACTACTATACCGCCGTGGAGGCTGGAGCCTTTTGCCTCATCTCAGCCGAGTCTGGCTGAAGGCTGGGTACACCCTGAACAGCTTGCCAGTCCATTGCAGGGCCAACACAGATACACACAACCATTCACACTAGGATTGGATCAGCCACTTTGGAACAGCAAGTTAGACTAATGTGCATGTATTTGGACTGTGGGAGGAAACTAGAGTACCCAGAGGATACCCAGGTTTAATAATTCAAATGCTAATTGCTGTGTTAAAAATTCATGCCAGAAATTTCTTCTGCAAACCTTGACTTTGCGTAAAAGATTCCTTGGAATTCAGCAGCCAGTGCCAGGCTTGCCTTGTGCTCAGAAATGCATTACCTCCTTCATGGTGTTGACACAGTAAATGAATGCAGCTCCAGTTGACATTAGGCCTGGTCTGGGAGGGCATCTGAAGCCTTACAGTGGGTCACAGAGAAAGAGACGCAGGCTGATCAGCCTTGTATCCTTGTGTTGTTTTTACACCTGACCTGACTGTCTGAAGCCTCGGCCGTCACACTTATTTCAGCCGTGTGTAGTAATAACAGCTGCGAGCGGGTGACTACCCTGCTCACCGTACACTTGCGCCCAAGCGAAAATGGAAGTGAGCCAAGCAGAGCTACTCAAACATCACAGCCTGAGGGCACTCAAGCATTTGGCTCTGTGTTTCATGTTCTACCTCTGCTTGCAAATTATACAGTGTGCCAGGATGCTGATGGGACGTGCAGTTCTGAATGCTATCCAGCAGTTTTGGCTTGCTTTGTTTTGTTGCACTTTTCAGTGAGGAAGTGTTGCCTGCAATAGCTTTGCCTAAAAAAAAATCCCTGCAATTGTTTGTTGAGGATGCTGTGGCACCCAGCTGTGTTTCTTCCGCTGCTTTGTAATTTTCTGCTTGTAAAATCCCATATGTGGCAGTGATGTGTGGTTCATTTTTGTGACATGATCCTTAGAACACACTTCTCTCACCATAGTGCAGCTGACAGTCCTTAAAACAGGCTTCATCAGCCTGAGAAGATATCTGCCAGAATGTGTGATAGGAACTCAATTTATACTGCTTTTATCTGCATCTCTCCTCTTTTTCTTTTTGATATACATATCCCCTATTGTCTATCCAGTGCCTGTCCTGTCAGAGAGAACAAGACAAGCACTGTAAAGCACCTTATCTTCCCACAAAGATGATGGCTATTCGAAGGATGCAGTAGGAGGAGGAAGGGCTTTGATGTTCACTCTTCTACGCTGCATTTCCAAATCAAAGTGCCATCAGGTCTCGGTGAACAACAAGCCTGGCTGGAATCCATTTTTGTCATTCCAGATTCGGAGAAATATTCACCACCTTTAAATATTCACTTTTACGCATTCTTTATTGATGTATCATGGGACTGAAGTGGATTTAATTGGGATTATACAGTACGGCATGGGTCTACACCGAATTGGCTCATATGACTGAAACGGTGTGTGGGTGGGGTTTTAAGTTTGTTGGGTTGGCACAGTCCTGCCTGGAGGATGCCATGTACCAAAAGTGAGTGACCAGGTAAGGAGGGAATTAGTACTTTGTCAGAGAAGTAAACCAGATGCCACGGTTCACAGGACACTGATTGCTGGAACACCAGAAGGAAAAGCTTCAGTATATCATCCTTCCAAAAAGTGTTTCCCCATCATAAAGTATTACCAGTGTAATACTTTTTGAAGGCTGTTCAGTGTACCCTGAAAGAACCGCAGAAGAACCCTTTTCCCCAAGTGTGTACATACACATTCATTCATTCATTCATTCATTCATTCATTCAATTGTCGAGCCACTTAATCCTATTGGAGTCGCGGGGAGGCTGGAGGGTATCTCAACTGACTTTGAGTGAAGGCACCCTGAACAGCCCGCCAGTCCATGCCAGCACACTCACAACCAGTCACACTAACACTCACACCTAGGGGCAATACGGAACAACCAGTTAGCCTAATGTGCATGTCTTTGGACTGTGGGAGGAAACTGAAGTACCCTGAGTAAACCCACTCACGCACAGGAAGAATATGTAAACTCCGCATAAAAACACCCCGCCGTGCCCGGGACTCAAACACCTACTTGGTGTAGGCAGACGTGCCAACTACTACGCCATTGTGCCGCCCCATACACATACAGATGCTGCAAATTGTGACACACGTAACACCCCTGACAACACACACACACACACACACACACACACACACACATTGTTGTCATTCCTTTGTTATTTTCACACTACATTGCTTTTATGTTCCATACAAATTTTTCCCCTCGAATATCTCTTTGATCTCTCTGCCACTTAGCTTGCTTCGCACACCTCGCATCTCATTACGGTGTCGTAATGTGTCGGGATGTGGTTTATTTTCAGAGGCACCGCTGACTTTAACAGAAGGTTCATGAACATTCTACTGGTGTGTACGAGGGGGAAAAACACAACCCACATCTTTGATAAATGACCTGCTCAGATACCAGGTCGGAGCCTTTAGGTGCTCCAGAAAGAGTGAAAATTGCATTGGTGGAGACCTGCAGTAGTGACCCTGGAGTTGAAATGAAAGATAATTCCAGATATGACTAACAGAGGCGACTATTTATGCAAGGCCTCAATGAAAAGGTTAGACTGATTTGAGCTAGCGCTGCGTGTCCTTTCCAAATAAAATGCGCATATTTATATTGCTTTCAGGATGTCGTAATTAAAAAAAAAATATCACAATGCGGTTCCAGTCTAATTCCAAAGGGCACAGGATAACTGACTGGTACCCATCAGGAAATCTGACTGTTTATCTCAAAACACACACAGATCTTGATTTTGGAATAAGATAGCAAAAGGAAAGGATTTGAAAGGGGGTTTATTATTGGAGCGTGGATTGCAGGCGCATCAGATACCAAGACAGGTGAACCAGCTCGGCTTTTAATGCAACTAAGTTGCCATTTGGTTATACAGAGACTTACCAAAAGTAAATAGACCCTCATTACATGCTTTTATCTGTAAAACTCATTTGATCAAACTTGCTAGTTTATTTTTATTTTGTTTTATATTACAATATTTAAATTGGGGTCAGTATGATGGCGTAGTGATTAGCACTTCTGCCTCACAGCAAAAAGGCCTTGTGTTCGAGTCCTTGGATTGGTGAGGGAGTTTCCGAGTGGAGTTTGCAAGTTCTTCCTGTGCTTACGTCAGGTTCCTCCAGGTACTCTGGTTTCCACAGACATGCACATTAGGCCAACTGGATGTTCAAAATAGCCTTTAGTTTTGAGTGCGAGTGTGAATGGTTGTGTGTGTATTAGCTGTGCAGGGTGTACCCCGCCTTCGCCCACCAGCCTCCCTGCGACCCTACTGGGATTAAGCGGGTCGGCCAGTGAGTATGTGAGTGAGTATATAAGTTGTTCATAGTAACTAGCTATGTCGCGAACACCAGGAGCAAATGAATTGTCAGATTTTTAGAGAGAGTGCATTGTGCGTTAATCCGAGGATGGATGTAGCCAGCCTGGGATTACACACAACCTTGGGATTCCTCTTACCACAGTCAACAGAGTGATCGTTCAATTCACCAGCAAAGGCAAGGAATCAACAACATTCAGGTCAGTCTGGTCTCTCTGACAGGAATGTCAAGCTGAGTTCAACTGATCTGAACCTTCATTCAAACGATTTGAGCGATAACCAATCAGAGCTTAAAGGTACTGTTGATTGACAGGTGTCACCAAACATAGAATTGCTCAAAACCTTTTCCTATTTGCTTCCTTAGACCAGGTAAAATATGTGATTTTACTTGTCGCTTGTCACTCCCTGTGTGAATAAGGCTTTAATGGGACTGGTTAAAATAATCCCGTTGTAATCCCTGAGTACTGCTGTGAGGGATCTCCATCAACCTGCCCACCATATACCGTATATCTATGTATAAATATTTAAAAGTCATGGTGTCTATTTATTTTTAATATTTTTCTGGTTGGAAATTGTGATCTGGTAAACATATTCCGTGGCTATGTTGCATTCATGAAGTATCTGAGAAGAAAAAAGAAATATAACAGCATCTGTTCTGCTGATTTGCTGGTGGAGCAGGTAGATGTGCTGTATCCCTGGTTCCAGCTGCAGTATCCCTGGTTCAACCCTGTATCCCTGGTTCAACCCTATCCTTGAGCAAACATATGTGTTTGTTTGATTCATATCCATGTGAAAATCCAAAAAAGAAAGAAAAAAAAATGCCAGTTAGTGCATTTGATGTGCTAAATTATCCCAGGGTGGGATTGTGTCTCATGTAGGATGGATGCACAGCTGTAGTCCCACTTTCTCTCTCATTGTTTACTGGATGGGTGCCTGGGATCCTGACCAGGATGAAAGTGGTCGTTGAACAGAGATAAATGAATGGATTAGACGTGATGCGACTGACATCAAACATTAGAATGGGGAAATGGCCATCTCAATGACTTTATTAGTGGCGTGGTTGATTATGCCTGACAGACTGGTTTGTGTTTTTTAGAAATTGTCGATCTCCTGGGATGTTCAGGCGCCATAGTTGGTAGAACTTAGAGTCCAGAGGAAACTAGTTCAAGCTGACAAGAAATCAACAGTAAGTTAACCACGATAATAATCGTGGTGACCGCAAAAGCAATATCTGACGTTTTTACTCGTGTGGGAGCATTTGGCTGATTTGCTTTTGGGTTACGGAATTTACGGTTACCATTGGGTAAAGGTGGAGCCATAGCTTTAATTAGCAGAAATAGTAATTACATCAAGGGCGCCACGGTGGCGTAGTGGTTAGCACATCCGCCTCACAGTAGGAAGGTTGTGGCTTCAAGTCCTGAGCTCGGTGCGGCCGTTTCCTTGTGGAGTCTGCATCTTCTCCTTATGATTGCGTAGGTTTCCTCCGGGTACTCTGGTTTCCTCCCACAGTTCAAAGACATGCACACTAGGCTGGTTGGCTGTTCCAAATTGCCCCAAGGTGTGATTTGTTGTGTGAGTATTGCCCTGCGGTGGATAGGTGAGCTGTTCAGGGTATGCCCCACCTGAGAGCGTCCCCGAGACTTTAGTAGGGTTAGTGGTTCAGCAAACGAATGAATGAATAAATACTTTAATTAATCGGGGGTACTCACAATGTGTGTGGGCTCAGAGTGCTTAAAAAATAAAAGAGCAGTCGTTGACATTAATGTAAAACAGAGAATCATAAATAGGGGCTGATATCATGAATTTCAACTAATACAAACTTACTGTCCCTGTGGCAGGCATTCGATTTGTCCTTGTCTTCACTTGCGGGCTAAAAAGTGGCCTTTGGCCTGATTGTAAGGTCTTTGAGTGCGCAGTGTAGCCTGTGGGAGTTTTCCCTACTCTCTCCTTCTCTCTGTCAGCTCTTCTATCATCTAAGACGGGACTGCTTCACAGCGTTAGACGCCTAGCTCTGTAGCAGCCGCAGGCAGACAGTGTCTGTTCTCTCTATTCTGCCTTAGCACACGGCTACTCTGCCTCTGACATTTGGGAGACAGTGATAAAAGATAGGTGGCTACTGTGCTCCAAACAGGAGCTAATGGCTTTATTTCCTACTTGTCTCAGTGAAAACATTGATGAAAGAGCATTCATCATTTAAAGTGCTACCTTATTCAGGTGGCTTGAAAAATGACACAGGGTGCGTTATAAGTGTCGCTGTCGAAACCTGGCAGTGAGAGGGCATTAGATGCTTCTTCCACAGTCTTTTAAGGCCACTGGTGGCTCAGTAAATAAACTATGGGTTACTGCTTAGAAAGTTGAGGGTTTAAGCCCCAGAGACCCCAACCTCCCAATGCTGGGCCTGCGAAACAAAGTTGGTAATGTGTCATGAGACATGTCATCATGGCTGACCCTGCGCTCTGATATGCAAACAACACATTTTACTGTGATGTACACCGCCCAGCCAAAAACAAACAAATAAATTTTTAAAAGAATAAAAAGAGTTTGCATGTTCTCCCTGTGCTTGCATGGGTTTCCTTCTGGTACTCCGGTTTCCTCTCACACAACAAAGACATGCACATTAGGCTAGGTGGCTGTTCCAAATTGCCCCTAGGTGTGAGTGTGAGTGTGAATGGTTGTGCGTGTGTTGGCCCTGTGATGGTCTGGCAAGCTGATCAGGGTATACCCCACCTTCAGCCAGAGATGGCTAAGATAGGCTCCAGTCTCCCGTGACCCTAATAGCAGGATTAATGGATCAGCAAATGGACGAATGGATGGATGGTAATGCGATCAAGGCTAAATGCGGTCCAACAAAATATGAAATAGTGTAAATATGTGAACTCTTCTTCTTCTTTTTCTTCTTCTTCTTCTTCTTCTACAAAGCCCTGATATCCAGTTAAACCCAGTTTCTAACCGAGGTTGATAATCACTCATTTGTCAGGAAACAGTTTATTATTTTCTCTTCACTGTTCGGAGTGCTGCTTTGTGTGTCAACTGTTGGATTTTATAAGCATGTGTATATGGACTTTATAGTGTAGTGAACAGCTATGTTAGTTCTCCTTGCCCAGTGGCCGTAATCATCCTGAGGGGCTTTTAGCAGAAGCTTACAATTATCACCAGACTAGTTTTTATTACAGGCTAATAAAGACACAAATGGATGAGGCTGTTAAATCACAGTGATTTACTCCGTTCTCCTGTTTTCGGCATCATGACTCTGCAGGTGTAGTGCGGTGTGTGGGTGTGGATGCAGGTTTCTGGCCTACTTCCAGAGCACCACACTGTTCTGTCACTAGCTCAGATGCTTTTATATCCCTTCTTTTGAAAAGCTTGTGGAGGCATGTACTTGAGAAGGGGTTGAAAAGGACTCGGCAGAAACTGAGTCCACATCCACACCATTCTATTGATCTGGCTTTCTTTCTGTTATTTTACAAAACGTGTGCCGTGGCCCGTGCACACACCACGGTCCTCTTTTCTTGGTGTGCATGAAAGCTGTACAGTTCCTACCAAACTGTAAAAATCCTTTTAAATTTTCCTTAGATTTTTTACTCTTTTCTGCTTTCAGTTCCAGTCTATAATGTTGTGGTTTTCACATTAGTTAAGTAACATCTTGTTTAATCGACTCTCTGGCTTAACCCAGGGGAACAGTCAGATTTACACTCATTGCTGTTTATTTCATTGCGTTTGAGCTGTAAACTCAGCTGGGACTACACGCTGAGGTGTGAGCGCTGTTTAGCCAAAACAGTGAAGCCTTCAGCTAATGGCTCCATTTTTAGGTGCTATGCTCATTAGCATCATAAGTAATGGGCTGTGTGTAAGTGAGGCAGTGCTTTGCAGGGGAGGTACGAACAGGTGGCTTCATCTCCACTGTGACTTTATCTTTTTTTGTGCTAGTTCCTTGGCGTATACACTAGCTAGCTCTTCCACAATTAAAGAGACGCTAGCAGTTAGCAGCCTGAGCAGGTTTGATCCAGATGCTGTTGAATGCAGTGATCCAATTTGCTCTTGGTTAGAGTCTCAGACTGTTCTTTTCTTCCTATTCCGATGGGCCGTGTATACAAATCAAGCCCCGAGCGCAAACTGCTTTCAATTAACACCTTTTCCGCAACAAGAAGTATCATGTTTCGTCAGTGTCTAAGCCCTTAAACTAGCATCTACCAGCCAGTTTTGTTGCCGTTTTTGTTTATTTGATACAGCAGGAAATACATTTTTAAATCTTTTGACCTTTGCTCTTAATCCCACCTTCTCCCCCACCCCCCACCCCCTCTCGATTAACAGGCTGTCCATCACAGTCGAGCCGTAGGGAATAGCAGCAGCAGTCTTCCAAGGGAGCGACGATCAGCCCGATTGTCCAGTTGGGGAGAAGAGCGCCATAGTGGAGGATTAGCTACTCGGGATTCAGCCTCAGTCCAGAGGAGATCTGAGCTAACCTACTCGTCATCATCCGAGGCAACTACACCGCGAAAGCTAGACCATCTGGGTCCGTCTCAGATTCCCCGTGCCGTGGTGAGTGGAAGCTCGTGCAGCCTCTCCTCAGACAGTGAGAGACTCTCCATGCCAAGACCGCACTCATCATTCAGCGGGCGTCTGGGTCAGCCGCCACGCGGGCCGCTCTCCCTGCACATGTACAGCAGAAAGAACGTCTTCCTCCAGCACTCACTCTACACACCCGAGCTGCAGGCTCTCGGCCAGCAGGATGCATGAAAACACACACACACTCACACACACACACACACACACACACTTTAAAATAGACTTCTGCACTAATCATCAATCCCTCTGCCTCAGCAGCTGTTTGACCTCTGTACAGTTTGGACGGAGCCCCAATCTAGCTTCTGCAGCTATCTTTAAAATGCCATCAATCCTCTGCTGACCCTGCTTGACCTGCGCAGGTAGAGTTCATTACGCAGCTGTGAGACAAGGCCAGTAAGGGCGGAGTAGTGGGTCTGATGCCAGTTCACTGACCAACTGCTCGCTGCTGAAAGACTGACATGGGAGATCATTTTGAATTTCTTTTTTTAAAATAAATTTTGATGTTTTTGTTCCATTTTTAAATCTGTGTAGTAAAAGGTACTAGTGATAATGTCCATCTGTGTGTATTTAGGCTTAGCATCTCCACTTACCTCCACTGATCGGCTCCGGGAAAAAAAACAAAAAACATTCAAGTGAGAGATTATGAGAAAGTACCAGACTTGGTAGAACTGAAACACAAACCCTCACGTGTCTTACATCAAATCCAGCTTAAAGTCAGTTGTGTTTGAGATCTGTGTGTATGGATTGTACACAGTTGTAACTTCTACACCAGCATCGTTTTGCACCAACAAATGTGGCTGATGCACGTTTGCCAACTCGTATCCTCTGAGGGATTGTAAGCTCTTGCTGCTAGCTGGGATTTATGCTAACACTCATTAACCTTTACTAATCGCATGCTACTTTGCTACTTTTTATTTTTGACTTAATGTACACAGAAATCCAAACCGAGCCTTTTGTACGGTGGCGTAGAAAATAGTTCTTACAGTATTGTAATAGGAAGCAGTGGCAGCTTCGAGTGATCGCCACTGCCTCGTCTATAAATAGACATCAGGTGAGTTCATTTTACGCTCGGCTCACGTGACTCCCAGACTCAACACTTTTTGCCCTACATGTGATATGTGGTGAACTCCTAATCCAGGAATTCTTCTCTTTCTTATAGATAAAGCACACTAACTTTCACTTCATTAATGGTGCATAAGAGCTACTTTTAGGATTTTAGCTGATTATTTGAGATGTTTGTTTGAAAATGGATTATATGCATTCGGTGATGGCTGATGACTTGGACAAATGTAAAAGTAACTCTACACTGTATATATATATATATATATATATATATATCCAATGTTGGGACAGTTTTTGCACTTCAGACCAATGAGCATCGAAGGGCATTCAGAGGGGAAGGAAACCCTGAAGAAACTCAGTTCTATCTATCCAGCAGGTCTGCTCCCGAAGGTCTACTGTTCCACTTACAGCAATCTGCAGGGAGCCTCAGCATTTTCTCTCTCTCTCTTTCTCCCCATCTCTCTCTTTCGTTCTCTCTCTCTATCTCTCTCTCATGTTCTTTCTCTCTCGCCCTTTCTCTCTCTCTCTCTCCCCCTCTCTCTCTCTCTCTCCCTCTCTCTCTCTCTCTGTCTTTCGCTCTTTCTTTCACGCTTTCTCTCTCACTCTTCCTCTCTTCCTCTTTCTCTTTCTTCTCTTCTCTGTCTCCCCCTCTGTCAGCTCTACTTGTACAGTGCTGAGAGACAGAGAAAGAGATTTAGCATGCTCCCACCATCACCTTGCTGTGATCTCAATATCATCCCACTGTGAAAATGGAACATGCTTCTTACGTGCTTTAGGAATGACCTTGCAAGAATAGAAACTGCGCTTCCCTTGAACGGCTGCTTTAGTGATACTGTTATGGCACAGTTCCAACTCAAAACACTTGTTTCAAGAGATGAGCAGCTTTCATCTTCATGACTCAAACATTTTCCCTTCAGCAATTAATTGTCCAATAAAAAAAAATCTAGTTAAATGCCATGATTGCAAAAGCACGGGTAATTAATTAGTGAGTACAGGTGAGACGAGCAGAATAAATGGCTCTTCGTAAACGTTTAATGGAAAAATCATTTATAAGACTGTATATGTGAAACACCTCCTCGGAACCGACACTTTAAGTCCATTAGATTAGGTATTTATTTCACGCCTTATTTATTATGTGCATTGTTGTGATTATTCACTTGAAGGTCTTATTTTGTATGTGGAACTTTGAAAACTGGCATCCTCATAAACGATGCTCTCGATTTGTTATAATTTATCATGCTAAGAAAAATGAGCTGTAAATGATGTATTTTTCAAGATGTACAGGGTTCATTTAATAACAGAACTTTGAAGAAGTGATTTTAAACCATGATCAAACTGAGAATTGAATATCATGTTCCTGTACTTTTTCTCTCAGTGATTTTCACAATAATGTTATGGTCTACATAATATATATATATATATATATATATATATATATATATATATATATATATATATATATATATATATATATATA
>JAOUQZ010000030.1:2604924-2625294 GCA_028564935.1 Neosilurus hyrtlii
ATATATATATATATATATATATATATATATATACACACACACACATATATGTATACATACATATATATATATATATATATATGTATATGTGTGTTTGTGTTTGTGTGTGTGTGTGTGCGTACACACACAAATTTAAGGATAAATAAAAACTACTCAGAACAGTTTAGAGTTTGCCTCATGTTAATAATTGAATCTACTCAACTTCATATTTCACTGCTATTTAAAATATTCTGTTTCATCTGTTTCTGGATTGCCTCAGAATATAGCCATGTAATTTTTCCCCCCTCAAGGCCACATATTTTTGTTTATCCTTGTACACTCACAAGGCCTTTTGCTTTTGTTCTTCAGGGCAGATGAATGTAATGGAAGCTTATTGCTACTAATTAGCATCCCGCAGTCTCTGTGCAAGAATCCTCACATACTTGCATCAAACAGTGCTGTCTGATGGCACAAACTGCACACCAGAAATTTCTTAAAGAGGGGAAAAATAAAGAGAACAAATGCACACTGATTAAACTTATTCACACTCTTTTGAGTTCAAAATTACGATCACATCTTTATAACCTATTCATTTTGGGGCGATCGAACTACAAACAGTGAGGAAAAGCAAATAAACAACTCTGAGCCACTGTAAAAACTGATATCGAGTGGAAATCTCTAGAATACGGTCGAAATTTGATATTGATCTGATATTACCTATCATATAAAATTCATTTCATTTCATTTTCTGAACCACTTTATTAGGGTTGAGGGGACACTGGAGCCTATTCCAGCCAACTGTTGGTGAAGGCCTAGGACCTGATCTAATTTTAAGGACCTAATCCTAATCAGGTTCACAGGGAGGCTGGTGCCCATCTCCGCCGACTCTGGCCGAGGACAGAGTACACCTCGGACAGCTCGCCAGGCCATCGCAGGGCCAACACACACACACACACACACACACACACACAAACCTAAGGGGGATTTGGAACAGCCAATTAGCCTACTGTTCATGTTTTTGGACTGTGGGAGGAAACCCACACAAGCACGCAGAGAACATTTTCATGCCACACAGAAACGCCTCGAGCCCGGGAATTGAACCGAGGACCTTCTTGGTGTGAGGTTGCCGTGTTAACCACTGCGTCACCGTGCCACCCCGAGTACACTCAACCAATTATAGAGTATGCCAGGAGGTCCGAGTTCCTGACAGTGAGAGGGAAAACTTTCTCGGATGTCAGGTAACACTTGAGAGGGAAGTAATTAAGTAAAAAAAATAGGCTGTTTGTGCTGACTGGCTGGCTGGTAATGGGCCACATAATTATTTTTTCCTTTTCAGAATAAGTGATGCATTAAAGATCAGAGGTTTTGATCTCTGGGTAAATATTTTATTGACCCCAAGCGGAATGTGAGGAGGTTGATGGCAATTATTATATATGAGTTCTGAGGCTATTTTATAAACTACTAGTCTATGGGTGTCACTGCTTTGCCAGAAGCTGTTTGCTTTAGAGTAATCAGACTCTTCTTCCTTGCAAGTAAACAAAAGAACCGTGGGGAAAAATACATGACATTTCACTTGATAGTTTGAACCTGTTTAAATTGGATCCTTTTTGCCAGTTTGCTTTTGCTATTTTCCCCCTGGTGCTGGGAAAGATGGTTGTTAGCTTTTTTTTTTAAATGTCTCCAGGAAATCTCTTATTGCATTGCTGGTAATTTATTGCGTTCGACTCTGTGGCTTGGAGCAACATCTTTCCCTCTCTGTATCCATTCTTCCCCCCTTCAGCACTCTGTGTTCAGCCTCCTTGGCCCAAATTGAACTAGCCTGCTTTCATGGCTCGCAACTCTTTTCTCTTATTCATCCTATTAACGAGTTTGCCGACTAAAAGGAGGCCAGAGGCAGCTTTGAGGAAGCTGTAGAGAGGAAATCGCTGTGGTGGCGCTCTGCAGGAAAAGGAGACGGTTCAGAGTCCGCGCTGATAATAACGGCTTGAGGGTTTGGATGCTAGGAGGATTTATCACTGAGCCAAGTCTAACTGTATGCAGGAGTGTTGCTGCCACTCAATAATTAACTGATCAGTGAATAAACAAAACGGTCATAGTCTGGTGTTCTGTACAGGGTTTAATCCCTGCATGCACCCTGTGACCCTGGCCACGATAAAGCGGTTACTGAGAACGAATGGGTGAATAAATATTTAGCACAAAATTGACTTAACATAACACAAGCTGATTATTTTATCCTCTGTGTAAATCATGCGTAACATTTTTAGTCATCCATAAAATGTATTTATTTTATGCAACAAATGCAAACAAGCAAATTTCCTCTGTGCAAAGTAATGAACACAAAGCAATCAGACACAACCAGGACTAAATGCGGATTCCACCCACTAAGGTTAAGAGGCAGACAGTCTGGCAAGGATCCAAAAGGGTTCTCCTGTGAGGAGGCTTCTGTGATGTCGGAGGACAGTGCATTCATAAATGGTGGTGAAACTGGTGGGAGAAAAAAATGCAAGTATTTACATTTAACAGTACTGTGAGTAAATAAAACTAAATACAGTCTTTGTATTATGGGAGGAAACCAGAGTACCCAGAGGAGACCCACGCAACAGAAACACCATCATCGGGCATGGGACTCGAACCCAGTACCTTGTGGCTGTGAGGTGGATATGCTAACCACTAAGCCATGGCACCACCCACTTTAACCTAATGTAAAGAGATAAATAAGATGAAGTCTAAATACCCCAGGCGTCGCATCACTTTTGTATTCCATTCAACTTTCAATCTTGTTCAAAAACAGTTTTATTTATGATTAGCTACAATTTTTGTATTTTTTTTTTCTATACCATTACAGTGGATTTGAAATAAAGCCATCAATATGTAATTGAAGTGTACACTTTCAGCTTTCATTTCAAGGGATTTACCTAAAGTATCCCGTTAACTCTTTAGCATTTACAGCCATTGTTTAAACAGTCCCTTAATTTTCACATAAAATGCTCAATTGGACAAAAATAATTATATACACTCAAATGTAAATTTTGTGAAACCAATTATATATAAGGATTATTTTTAATACCTGAATACAAACCATTTGTAGTCAGTGACCACCTGACGTCTGGAACCCATGGACATCCTGGAGATGTTTTGCCAGGTCTTTACTGCAGCTGTTGCTTGTTTGTGGGTATTCCTGCCTTCAGTTTTCACTCAGCTGTTTAAAAACATTCCATTTCTTTGTCTTAGGATCGTTGCTTTCAAGGTATGTTTTGGGTCATTATCCGTCTGTACTGTGAAGGTCTGTGCCCCATCAATCTGTAGCATTCGACTGAAGCTGAGCAGGAAGTATACCTTTATACACTTTAGTATTCTTCTTGTCTCTTCTATTATTTGGTACATTACTAATAAACACCAGTGACCTGGTTCCACTGTCAGTCATATAAATGAATCAATGATGTTTAGTTTAAATATCTGTATAAAAGTACAATGACAAAATAAATCAATTTAACAAAATGACTAAAGCAAAGAAAAAATGAAAACAACAATAATAACAACAACAACAACAGTAACAATAATGAAAATACTACCACTAATAATAAACCCTGAAAAGTATAAAGGAAAATTAAATTGTCAACTGTTACATACCCGACAGGGAGTGTTGAGGAAGAATGTATGGCAGCCATACATGCAGATGTCCACCATGTTTGACAGATAATGTATGCTTTGGCTTACAAAACCTTTCCTCCATCCATACTCTTCTCTTCATATCAACTTGGTGCATATTAAGCTTGGCTTCATCTGTCCAAAGAATCATGTTCCAGAATTAGAAAGCTTTCTAATTAAATTTCCTCTAATTTATTTCTTTTTCAGTGTTACTAGTGGTTTGCTTCTTGAGGTAAACCCTCTGTATGTACATTTATGAAGACGTCTCTTAATTGTAGACGTTGACACTGATAGACCTACCTCCTCAAAAGTATTCTTAACTTGGATAGATTTTATGAGTGGGGTCGTGGGGAGGCTGGCTCCCCCTTTTCTGCCGACTTTGGGCGAGGGCAGAGTACACTCTGGACTGCTCGCCAGGCCATCGCAGGACAAAATCACGCTGACGGCAATGCAGCCTCCTCTTTACGAACGACAGCAGTGTTTTTTTACATGCCTCTTACCACAGACAGTGAGAGACACGACAGGCCTTTGATAACCCAGTTAGGTGATGGTGGGACTTGAACCCCCGACCTTTGATCATTAATACAGCACCCTAACACTGGGTCACCACTTCCCCCATGTCTTTGGACTGTGGGAGGAAACTGGAGGAAACCCATGCAAGTGCATTGAGAGCATGCAAACTCCACACGGAAATGCCCTCGCCGAGCACGGGACTCGAATCAGGACCTTCCTGTCATGAGGTGGACGTGCTAACCACCACTATACTGCGTCACCCAGATTTACATCCAAAAACATTTTTCCTTGTATTTACATTATATGATACTCATAATCATAATTGTTTGTTTAGTTTATTCAGTTTATTTAGATGATAAGGGATGATGTAAGAAACACTTTTTTTTAAATAAATAAATCCTCTGAAATAAAGATGACACTTTGATTACATCTTAATGGCTTCATTTCATATCCATTGTTGTTGTGCCCTCCGGCAAATGTAGAAAAATTTGTTACAATATCAAACACATATGGACCCAACAATATATCTACACTTACCATCCACTTTATTATGAACATCTGTACATGGGTGGGTGAAATGACGCCTGATTTTACCCTAATCATGTAATATTATTTATTAAAATGTATTCTTCCTCAGGTGGCACGGTGGCTTAGTGGTTAGCACGTCCGTCTCACAGCAAGAAGACCTGGGGTCGATTCCCGGTACCGGGGCATTTCTGTGTGAGGAGTTTGCACGTCTGTGTTTGAATGGGTTTCCTCCAGGTACTCTGGTTTTCTCCCACAGTCCAAAAACATGCACAGTAGGTTAATTGGCTGTTTGAGTGTGAGTGTGAATGGTTGTATGTGTCGCCCTGGCTGATGGCCTGGCGAGCTGTTCAGAGTGTGCCCTGACCTCGGCCAGAGTCGGCTGAGATGGCAGTCCTAATAAGGATTAAGCGGCTTAGAAAATGAATGAATGTTCTTCCTCCAAAACACTTATGTCAGTAATACTAAATAGAATGTTTTACGTAAGTGTTTTAAATTTTGATTAAAGATATGTTTTATTTTGTTTTTATTTTGTGGTAAACATGCAAAAAGTCCTGCAGTGTGAACCGTAATAAATGCAGTATGAAATATACAATAAATAATTAAAAAAAAAATTCATTTTGTACATATTTAATTTACTAATTTAAAGTTTTAAAACACGCATGACTCCAACAATAATAACAATAATCACAGTAAATTAATTTTTGTAATGAAAATGCTGTCCTGCGGCGTGACATGGAAGATGTTTTTAAACAGGCAGTTTCGTAGACCCTAATAGGGGTCCTTTTTGTCAAGAAGAACCAGGCAGACCACCAGATATTTGATTTTCATCTGAAGTCTGAAAGGTGAGTGCTAACCTCTTATCATGTTAACAAATATACTTTCTTTCGAACAGTTCACATATCAATTTTTGTTGTCGTGTGGTGTTTCTGACAAAATTAAAATATTTATTTATAAAAAAAAAATCTCAGGAGGAAGTTAGAAAAGTATATTTATTCAGTTAGCAAAAAGCTAATATTCAGTAATGTATAGTAAGGATTCAAAATGGCTACAATTATGTAAAGGTCCTGTTGTGTGAAAAAAGATTCATATAAAAATTTGTTAACTTCCCAAAAACGGAGCTCCGAAAATGTCTGCATTTATTTTCAGTAAAGAAACACTCACTCAACCGCTTTATCCTACTACTATGGTCATGGAGAAGCTCAGCCTAACTCTGCCGACACTGGGCGAAGGCAGGGTTCACCCTGAACAGCTCGCCAGACCATGTGCGAGCGCAACACACATAACCATTCACACACATCCACGGCTATGAGCAATTTGGAACAGCCAATTATCCTAATGTGCATGTCTTTGAACTGTGGGAGGAAACCGGAGTACTCAGAGGAAACCCATGCAGGCACAGGGAGAGCATGCAAACTCCAAACAGAAACCTTGCTGTGAGTTGGAGATGCTAACCATTACGTTACTATGCCCCCCAGTAAAGAAACAGCCATAATACTGTCTTTCCAATGGTATTCCAAATCTAATTTCTCCTCAAGAAGAAAAAACATTGACTAAACAAGATTTTATTTTATAATTTTTTTTTTTTTTTTTGCAAAGTGAAAGTGCACTCAGCGCCAATGACCCACCATTTTCTTTATTTATTGGGTTACCTGTGTGGGAACATGAGAACAGATGCGAAAACTAAATAGAGTGCATGGCTTTATGACATTTGCATTAGTATGGAGTTCCGGAACGGTTTTATAAAATAATGGAATAAAAGAAAAATATTCACTGAACACTTACAGTTTATGAAAATTTAGACGCTGAACATTAGGATTCCAGAAAATTTCATAAAACATTTTATATTTTGCAAAAATTAACTGCTTTTATCTCCATTTACATACAGGGTCAAGTACCCACATCTACTAATGTATGCAGTTTTCCACTCAACCAGGTACTGTATGTAGGAGCAACAACACATTAAAACAGATACAGGTCCAGAGCTTCAGCCGACATTCACATCGTACATCACAACGAAGAAAATGTGTGATCTCTGTGACAGGAAAAAGACTAGGGGATTTTTTTCTAATCTTTAGCTGTCTTCTTCTTGACTGACAGGAGTGGAACCCAGTCTTTGTAGCCCATCCTTCTCAACGTTTGATGCTCTGATTTCTCTTATCAACAAGGCATTTCAAGCAACAGACCCCCCACACACAGCATGTCAAGCTCAGCATGTCAGAGCATACAAACACCACACAGAAACACCCGAGCCTGGGAATCGAACCCAGGACCTTCTCGCTGTGAGGTGGACGTACTAACCACAACGTCACAGTGCTGCCGTGGATTTATTTACCTATCTTTAATAAAACTTCACTGATTCAGATTTATAGGCTTATAAATGATGATTCCCATCCATCCATCTGTAAATCAATCAGGTGGATCTAGATTGCTTATCCATCAGGGTTGAGGGAAAACTGTAGCCAATCCCTGCTGACTTTAGGCAAGAGGTGGGGTACACCCTGAACAGGTCACCAGTCTATTGCAGAGGTAACACAGGCACACACAACCATTCACCCTCCCCTTCACACTTCTGGGCAATTTAGAGTAGCCAGTTAACCTAATGCGTCTTTGGACTTTGGGAGGAAACTGGGATAACCATGTGAGAGCATGCAAACTCCACACAGAGGCGCCCTTGGTGAGAGTCAGAACCCTGAATCCTTTCACTGTGAGGTAACAGCGCTTACCCCTGAACCACACATTATGTCTTTCATTAGTTAAAATGCGTTAACCTTTCAAAATAGTTTTTTTTATAATAAATAATAACACAGATACTGGAAATAAACTGGAATGTGGAAAACCTACATTTCAATTTCTTTCTCCTTCAGCAGTGCAATAGATCCTTGAAACAAGTTCCCTTGAGTGAAGATTGGAGTCTGGGTGACTCACGTGTTTTTCACTGCAATGACTGACGCTTTTTTAGGATCATACTGGAAAGTCAAACCTCGTCATGTGATCATACATTTAAAAAAAGGAGGGAATATATATATATATTTCCAAAATGTCTGCACAAATTCTCTCGCTATGTTCTTTTTTCACCAACTTTTTTTCATCTTCAGATTTTCATCCAAAATTTGCCGAACGATCTCGTTACTGATGGAGACCATTCCAGCAATCATTCTGAGCTAATCATTTTGGACAATTTGCATGATTATTTGAATATTTGTGCTTATGCTTGCCTATTCATAAATGTAAACCAGCTTACATACCAACTTACAACCTCTGGCAAAAAGTCACCGCACTTGGAGTCACCACACTTAGAAGATGTTCATCCTATAGAGGTTTGGCATCCACATGACCTTGTTACATAACAGTCAGTACAGGTACTCTATTTTAATATATTTCATTCGTTCATTCATCCATATTCTGACCTGCTTAATCCTAATTAGTGTCGCGGGGAGGCTGGTGCCCATCTCAGCCATTCTGGGTGAGGGCAGAGTACACTCTGGTCAGCTTTCAAGGCCATCGCAGGGCAGAAACACGCTAACCTTGGCCTACTCTTTATGAACAACACTGTTTTTCATACATCATTCATTCATACGACATAGTGTGGCCTCTAACTGTTTAAACCCTCGGCTGTTCTTCGGCTGTACAGTGAAAGCGGCTAAATGGGCCACACTTTCACAGAGTGACAAATTACTGTGATCAGACCAGGCCCAGTTTTGTTATTTAATAGCTACACCTGGTACTTTTATTGTATATTTTTCCATGTGGAAGACTATTTGATTTGTTTCGGTTAATTATTGAAGGCACATGAACGTGGTTTAGCTGGAAGGAAATTATGTACAATATGTAAAGCAAAATATGACATTGATGATATGATGCTGATGTAGGTAATCAATTAACATTTTTATAATACATTATTAAACAACTACCATCCGCTGTAACATACCGATTCTGTAATATTGTTTGGGTGCCCATAGTGCTCTGATCTATCAATGCATGGATTTCACAAGACCTCTGAAGGAGCCGAAACTTTAAGTCCGGTAAGTTGAGAGGTGAGGACTCCATAGATCAGACTTGTTTGTCCTGCACATCCCACAGCTGCTCGAATGGAATTGAGATCTGGCGAATTTGAACACTGTGACCTCTTTGTCATTTTTCTCAAACCATTTCTGAATCTTTTTTGCAGTGTGTCAAAGTGTATTCTCCTGCTGGAAGAGGCCACTGTTATTATCGAATACTGTTGCCATGAAAGAGTGTATTCAGTCTGAAACAACGCTAAGGTAGGTGGTACGTGGCAAAGAAACACCCATCCATCCAAGGAAACATGAAGCATGAATAATGCATACCGCATCCTGGTGCCACCTTTTCCCCCCAAGTGAGAAGTGAGCTGCACACACACCTGGTCATCCACATAATGTGAAAAAAGGAAGAAAAAAAAAAAAGACATGCTTACATCAAACAGAGAACAAAACCTTGTGGTTTGTCATGGTCATTGATTCTGAAATCCTAGAAATTCAAAAGACTCCATCCCCAAAAATAAGAAAAAACGAATGCAAAATGGCCTTCATATTTTTTAAGGTAAAAAACAACAATTTTTTAAACTATTAATGATTTTTAATAAAGGAGTGTGTGTGGGATTTGTCACGTATTAAAAATGTTTTAGTTTGCTTTTCTTATGATCCCATCTAGTATATTCAAAAATATTTATTCACCTCAGATTCATTATGTCATTGACTAGTGCCATCAAATTTTTATTTACATCAGCAGATCTTGTTATATATGAATTTTTAAGATGATTACATATATATTGAATTTATTTAAATAATTTTTTATTTATTTAAAGAAAAAAGTCTCCTATTTACAATTGTACAGCCGGATTTAGTCAAAAATATCTGCACTTTGTGGGGTACTAAGTTCTGAAAAAGTTTAAACGCTATTTATTCATTAATAAATTTAATAATAACAAAACTGAGGCATGCCTTCTTTCCAAAATCACAACAAAATGTCCATCACAAAAACAAAGTTCAGTATGAAGTATGACCTCAGTATGGAATATGACCTCCATTTGAGTTAACGCAGGCCGTAATTCTTCTGCGCACAGATCTGATGAGCCTTCGTATGTTGTACCGTGGGATGTTTCTTCACTCCTCATGCAATGCCACGATCAGTTCCTGCCTGTTTTGTGGTGCTGGTACTCGGGCTCATACTCAGCGTCCATGCTGATCCCACAAGTGTTTGATGGGAGACAAGTTGGGCGAATACACAGGCCAGGGAAGGACAATAAATGCCTGCTGCTGCAGATTTTCGATCATTGGTCATCATGTGACAGTCAAGGTTCCACTGCGGAATGCTATGCATTTTTGCTGAGCTTTATGTAGGCAAGATGACCACTCGTTAAATGCACCCATTTCTGATTATTGAGACCCCCGAACAAACTTGGAGCTGTAGAAGAATCTAGATCCAGAGCTCAAGCTCAGTGAAATGTGATGGTGAGCGCTGCTGCTGGAAATGAGTGATTGAGGTGTTTAGGGTCACTGAAATACCAGTTCTCATGATCAGATAGGGTGGGCCCAGAAATATTACAAATAAAATTGTGTTGCATTTCCATTGGCAGTGAGTATAGTTCACACCTAAGAACAGTGCAGGACATGAAGTCTATTAGTGTTGTCTGATATCATCATTTAAAATTGAAAAGCAAGCCTGAAACACTATATCTTACAATAAATGGCAGACGAAATTTAGCAATAATGCACCGAAGGTGAGGTGGATTTCACTAAATAGTCAATCATTCAATTCAGCGATATCCATAAGGGTGAATAATTGTTTCAGTGAATCCAACACAGGAGCATAAGCAAAAACTACACACTAAAGTATGATCTTTATTTTTTATAATTTATTTTTATATTATTACAGACGTGTGCATAAGAGCTGTGCAACAGGGTTTCTTTGAACTCCTTTTAGAGTTTTAGTATATACTACACTGACCCATAAGGAAACACAAACTGAAATGAGATTTTTATACTTTATTTTTGCATGTTTTAATCATGACAGAAGCAGGTCAGGTGAGCTCTACACACTGCTAGCTAAACCACTGTGTAGCTCCTCAAAAAAGACTCATTCAAAAATTAGTACACACTACGCAAAAAAGTAAGTAAATTGTGCTCCCTAAGGGTGTGATTTTACACTTATTTAAACTTTAAGTATATACTCCTTGGTAATACAAAGTAAAATGAGATTTTTATGGTTTATTTTTCAATTTTAAAGTTTGACAGTGATGACACTGCCTGCTCCAAGTGACTGAGACACACTGTGATTGTCCATCGTTTTGATTTAAGCAATATCCACTTGGGGAAGTGTTTCCACAGTTTGCTACATTAATTTATGCAGTGACAATAACAGCTGTGCACACATTTGTGCATATATTGCCCGAGCAATGGCCCATTTGCCCTCTCTTGGCCAAACTGCCCCTCTCAGGGATTTCAATACCTGGGCTTAGATGCATTATTTCTGTAGCGACTTGAAGAGTCTTGTGGTTTGTGACGCAAATTTACTAAATGTACCTCTCCAGGGGAAGACTCATTAATATTCAGGAAAGAAGCACATTCTGATCGGTCGATACTGTGTTCCCACACGACATGTTGCGTACATTGATTAGGGTACCAAGCCCTTCAAAACTTTGAGGCTTTGAGGAGATTTTTTGACAGCTCCTGACATCAGATATTAGAAGTCCTGATGGACTTGGAGTAAAACATGTACACATGCAACCCTAGCATAAATAAAATTCTCCTTACTTTACATTCCTCTAAACGAGGCAATAACCTTCATTCATTCATTCAACTCATTATTCCTAATTAGGGTCACAGGGAGGCTGGCGCCCATCTCAGCCGACTCTCACACCCAGGGGTGATTTGGAACAGCCAATTAGCCTACAGTGCATGTTTTTGGACTGTGGGAAGAAACTGGAGTACCCGGAGGAAACCCACGCAAGCACAGGGAGAACATGAAAACTCCACACAGAAACGCCCGAGCTGGGAATCGAACCGAGGACCTTCTTGCTGTGAGGCAGACGTGCTAACCACTACGCCACCGTGCCGCCCTAGGCAATATCTTGCTGTTTTCTATAGTGTGTCTTTCTTCCTCGTGGTGCAAATTAAAATGTTTTTTTCCCTTTTGTGTAATATTATGAGTGTAACTCCTTCTTAATGCTTGAATAAGGTTGCGGCCCTCCCCCGGTGCCCCCCTTTTTGCTTTAGCCACTGCCCCACCAAATGTCTGTGCATGTCACTGACTGTCAGCATACCTGGACCTATTAGTCCACATTCATGGAATTTCTACCGGAAGATATATGTGTAGCGTGGCATGATGGCGTATTGGTTAGCACTCACAGCAAGAAGGTCCTGGGTTCGATTTCCAGGCTCAGGCGTTTCTGTGTGGAGTTTGCATGTTCTCCCTGGGCTTGCATTGGTTTCCTCCAACAGTCCAAAGACATGCACATTTGACCAACTGTTCCAAATTGATCTTTGGTGTGAGTATGAGTGTGAATGGTTGTGTAGATGTGCAATAGTCTTGCGAGATGTTCAGAGTGTACCCTGCCTTCCCTCAGTGTCAGCTGAGATAGGCACCAGCCTCCCTGCGACCCTAGAAGGATTAAGCAGCTTGGCAAATGAGTGAGTGGTTGAGTAAGATCCTCCTTATTATGCTCCTTAGGGTCCAAGAAATCAGTGCTTGCCAAATTCTTGGTAAGGTCATAATGGGCTGTCACGTCGTGCCTTATATTTACTAAACCCTGTAATGACATCCTCATCTTTCTGTGGCTTCCAATCAGATTCCTTATACACTGTGTCATAATACACTGACATAAAGCAGGCATGCTGGGATCTTCTTGGCTGGCAATTAGAAGAAGACTTGGCCTGGTTCTTTAATGATCCGAAGGTTGTGAACAACAGAAAGTGAAGAGAATGATATAGGGCTCTGCTGCATGAGTTTTCCAGCAACCTCTCTGTAAGTCGTTATTATAATCACCTATAGTCATTATTAAATAAAGCACAACTTGTCTCATCTTTTTTTTCCCCCTTTCATTTCTTGGTCTACGCATGGCTGAAGAGAAAGCTAGAAAAGCCTATTGTGTGTTGATCAAACAACATCAACTGTCTCTCTGTTTCTTCAGATGCAGTATCCCAGAGAGGTTAAGGCTTCTGGTGGCTTCAGAACTGTAATATCCTTATATCTCTGCTTCATATTTAACATCCCTCTGCACCAGCAAAACAAAAGCAGGAAGTGTGCATTGGCAAATATATATTCTCCTCACGGAGGTAGGAAAGAAAGGGCCAGGGAAACCGAGGGACTTTATTATTTTCTTCCATGAACACAAATGTCTGATGAAGTCCTGATATACATTATTAGCAGGATCTGATAGCACTTTACTTCAAAATGGAATGGATACAGAATACAAAAGACCTCCAGACTCGGAGCAGCACATCCATTCCTGATTGTCACATAAAACATTTTACACGTGATGATTTGTAATTACAACACAGACATTAAGCCAGTTCTTATGAAGAAATTCATCCTTTAATCTCACTTACGACATTCACCAATATTTTCCCATCGATAATGAAAAAGCGTCTAACACCGATGTACTTTTGGAACGTCAAGAAAAACCTATAGCGTATGTCCGTTTGTACTTCTGCTGTACGTGTACACATGGGAACCCGTGCATGTACAGTCTGGAGTGTGTTACATGTGTATGTGATGTCAGACATAGCAACACATCTAACTTAAGTATGTATACCTCATACAAGTTTAAAACATAGGCGCTTCATACAAATTTACAAATGTGAACATGTTTAATGATTAAAGCATCTCTACTCAGCAGATTTTATATCTCCAGAAAGGAAAAACAGGAGAATTGTTCTGTGAGAGAGTAATATAGAGAACTAGAGGCGTATAATAGTTGAGTCCCGTGATGTGACGTCATTATTAATGAGGTGAAATAAATAAAAAACTAGTGATATTCCTGTGTTATTGAAATGTTCTCTAAAGCTACGGGTTCTAAACAGTGTACTTCACATGTCGAGACTAAGATTGCGTGTTCAGTTCATTCATTTTTATTCCCTTATATAAACAAGTTATTAAAATGAATTCTTCTTGATATGCCTAGGATATGTGTACGGGGTTTGAGAGTTCCCAACAAAAAATTAAGTTGGCTAACTTAAACTTACTCAAATAAGGGAAATAATTTTTTTGAGTTGGTGTGTCTCAGACTGTCTCAGACCAACCACAACTGTGTATGTGATGTCCTAAATGACTCAACTAAAATAATGCTCACATGAAAATCTCTGATGGTCGGCCACTAGGTCTGAAACTGTCAACTAAGTCTGCATCTATCTGTGACTATGTGATAGACCACAAGGGTCTCAGACTGTCAGCAATGTAATCGTGGATAGTTGGCGACAGTCGGCGATTAGTAGATTATTGTGTGTAATCGTCCAACATTTGGAAACATGTTTCAAAAAACGCAACGATTGTCCTCAGCGGGTGGTTCCTTGCTGACAGTCACTGACAGTCAGCAGTATGGTTGACAGTATCGGTCACAGACCTTACCTAAAAATGTATCAAATCATGGGCATTACCGGGCGTTATCGACCAAATGAGATCGGCTTACAACTCGTGCAAAGAATGAAGCCCACTTAGGAGAATCTTGAAAGCCAGCGCATAGTAATTCACAGATATTCACACTTCTAAGGCAGTTGTGTCTACCAAGAGCTTACCTGACACTCCAACTACCAAGAGCTTACCTGACCATACCTGACACTCCAACTAGGTGCCACCAGATGTTTAGGTACTGACTACCCTGAGCTATTTGGGCACAGGGGTATTTAGGAGGGAACTTGGAGACCAGGTCGGCGTATCACAAATGTCAGCTGCATCATCCTTTGGATCCTGCAGAGTATAAGTCTACTGGTAAGAAAACATTAAATTCCCATATACTGAACATAGACATCTTGTAATCAAAGAATTTCATTCTGTTGCTGCCCTAAGCAACATTATAGGTACAGTAGACTACACACACTCCTGATTCATTCCCATACTTCAACTTCTATGTGCTTGGATACAGTATATTAAAAAATACAGCAGTGGTAAGCTGCTTTACACACCGAAGAAGGCATGTATAGGACAGTGGTTGCAGTTGCCAGAATCTCACAGCTGTTTGTCATTTTTTTTCTTGGCCTCTGATTTCGGGTCAAACCACTTTTTAATTTCTCTGCTATTCACGTTACTGAATATAAAGTGGCATTTGGAATTTATATCCTGCAGCACTTCAGAGGAAATAAAATTCTTCCCCCGGTTAGGTTGTGGTACTTCCATGGATTTGCAGCTTTACCATTGTTTTTGTCTTCATAAATTTTTGTGTGCACATAAGCCCCTATATCCTTTTATAGGGATTTAGGTGCCATTTACCTATGCTAATTAGAGCAACTGGCATATGCTTTCAGTTTACAAAGAAAATGGGATTCGCTGATCTAATAGCAGAACTGCAAACAAATCCGAGATTTAAGAACATGAGTTCTTAAACCGCATGAGTTCTTAAAACCCAGAGTTTTTTTACTTACAGATTTTCATAAAGCTGCCCTCACATGATATCGATCATAATCCCAATTTTCCCTAATCAAAATCTGAGGTTACATTGGAGGAAATTGGATAACATTGGTATTCATAGAGAAACATTGGTATACATAGAAGACCATCTTAGAATTTTGTGGAACACTTCTGGGAAAAGTGAAATATTTTGGAAGTGTTGAAAAATTTGGTATTTTTTGTGTTTGGAGTACATTGGAAACTGGGAAAAAAATCTTAGTTACATTGGTACACATTGTTAGTTATTGGTCTAACATTGCTAAAATTTAGAAAAAGATGGTAACAACATTGGAAGACATTTTGGTCACATTTTCGGTAACTGCGCATTTTTTTTATACAGTATTGGAGACACATCAGAACCATATCGGTGCAAATTGGAGGGACATTGGTATAGATCCTACTAACATCGGGAGAAACATTGGAATTACACTGGATGAATCATTGGGTAACAATCAAAGAACATCAGTACATATTGGAAAAAATTGGCTGAAACATCGGACTAACATCGGCATGCTGTATGATCGGCTCAAATTGGGATCATGATCGTTATCGTGTAAGCACTCATTAAAAGCAAATTTATGAAAAGCTTGATTATTGTTGAATGAGGCCCGCTGTCTTCTCTTCTTTTTTTTTTTTTTTATTTACATCGACTCTCACTGTCTGTCACTCTCCCACGTCCTCACACACTGGCCTCCTGTTTCTCAGTTTAAATGATCCAAAACTTTGTAAAATTCAAGTCCATTCGTAATCAAAGTTTCCTGTTTTGTATAACAGTAAAGCCCCACTATATCCACCCATAGAAATGGGATTCATTTACATATTTTTAAGAGAATGGCACTGGGGTCATATCAAGTATTGTTGTCACATCAAAAAGTGTTGCCTGCAGCAGGGCAGGGACAATGAGGTATAAACATCCGTAACACCTGCAAAGCTGTGCTGCCTTGTTATAGAAATCTCCAGGCCCTTGGGTGAGTTGATGGACCTGTAATAGATGTTGGCTGATAAAGGCTTTGCAGGCAGTGTGCAGTGCCAGCACTTCTCTGCCCATATCAATTTGGCCAAATGTTTTAACATGTGCTCAGTTCTCAGTGATGGTGTTCTTTATTTTATGTTGACAGGGGGTCATCTCCCAGAAAAAGCCTTATATCTGTCTTTTTAAATATTAATTCTCTCACTCACTTGTTTGCCGAACCGCTTAATCCTACTACTAGGACTACTAGGAGTATTTTGAGGAGGCTGGAGCCTATTTCGGTTGACACTGGGCA
The DNA here is from genome assembly GCA_028564935.1 of Neosilurus hyrtlii. NCBI lineage: Eukaryota > Metazoa > Chordata > Actinopteri > Siluriformes > Plotosidae > Neosilurus > Neosilurus hyrtlii. Next base: position 2,621,478 of record JAOUQZ010000030.1, read on the forward strand.
ATCACAGGGTACACCCCGCTAGCTGAACACCTCACCAGGCCATTGCAGGGCAGCACACACACAAACATTCACACTCACACCCAGGGGCAATTTGGAACAGCTAGTTATTACAGTTATTTTTAGTAATTACACATGTCACAGAAATGAGCAGAAGCCACCACAGAATTTTTTAAATGAAGAACGTGAAAAAGTAAACATGTACAACAAGAAGAAAAATGAGAAACGTGAAATGTGTATGGAAGGAATACTTCGAGGACCTCCTCAATCCCACCAACATGCCCTCTGTGGAAGAGGAAGAGCCTGGGGGTTCAGAGGGGGGTCTGCCTATCACTGGGGCTGAGGTCACCAAGGTAGTTAAAAAGCTCCTCGGTGGCCGGGCTCCGGGGGTGAATGAGATCCGCCCTGAATACCTCAAGCCTCTGGACGTAGTAAGACTGCCTTGGTTGACATGTCTCTACAACATCGTGTGGTTCTCGGGGGCCGTACCTCTGGATTGGCAAACCAGGGTGGTAGTTCCCCTTTTTTAAAAAGTATTGTGGAATCACACTTCTCAATCTACCCAGGAAAGTCTATTCAGGAGTACTGGAGAGGAGAATCCTACCGATGGTTGAACCTTGGATTCAGGAGGAACAATATGGTTTTCGTGGCTCTACACACACTACAGGATCCTGGAGGGGGAGTGGGAGTTTGCCCAACCTGTCCAAATGTGCTTTGTGGACTTGGAGAAGGCATTCTGCCATGTTCCTTGGGCTTGTGGGGTGTGCTCCGGGAATATGGTATACCGGACCTGTTGCTACAGGCCGTTCGGTCTCTGTATTGCCAGAGCCAGAGCTTGGTCTGTATTGCCAGAGCCAGAGCTTAGTCAATAATTTTGCGAGATGACTGGTTTCACAATCTGACTGTAACAGACATATGTATGTAGATTTCTGTGTAACCAGTCATCTCGCAAAATTAATGACTAAAAGTCTTAGGAATTTCACGAACTAACTGGTTGCACAGTCTGACTGTAACACATTAGAAGTTACTAATATCTATATAAACAGATCCAGTATGAATGGAGTAATATGTACAGTATTATCAATATGATAGATATAAATGTATAACAGTGGATGTTGTTGCTATATGGAGGAGTTGTACAGTTTAATGGCCGCAGGTAGGAATGATTTCCTGTGTCGTTCAGTGGTACATTTAGGTGGTATCAGTCTCTGACTGAACGTGCTCCTGTGACTGATCAGCAGGTTGTGAAGCGGGTTGGAGGTATTGTTCAGTATTGTCTTTATTTTGGACAAAATTCGCCTCTCTGACACTACCGTCAGAGAGTCCAGCTCCATCCCCACAACATTACTGGCCTTGTGGATCAGTTTGTTTGTGTCTGCAACCCTCAGCCTGCTGCCCCAGCATGCAACAGCATAGAGGATGGTGCTGGCCACAGCAGACTCAAAACATCCTGAGCAGTGTTCGGCAGATGTTAAACAAACTTAGCCACCTCTAAGGACCTCTGTTTCTTCTTGTAAGGTGCAGTAGTGTTCTTAAACCAGTACAGTTTATTATTAATGTGAACTCCAAGGTTTTTGTAATCCTCCACCGTTTCCACATTGACACCCTGGATGGAAACAGGAGCCCGCTGGTGTTATGGATCTCCTAAAATCCACAATCAGTTCCTTGGTCTTTGTCGCATAAAGCTGCAGATGATTTAGCTCACACCATGTGACGAAGGAGTCCACAGCAGCCGATATTCCGTCTCATCACCTCCACTGACACATCCGACTACAGCAGAGTCATCAGAAAACTTCCGAAGATGGCAGGTCTCTGTCCAGTAGCTGAAGTCGTGTTGTGAGATGGTGAAGAGAAAAGGGAAGAGGACGGTTCCTTGTGGTGCTCCGGTGTTGCTGACCACTGTGTCCGACACCCAGTGCTGCAGGCGCACATACTGTGGTCTTCCAGTCAGGTAGTCCACAATCCAGGACACAAGAGAGGCATCCACCTGCATCGCTGTCAGCTTCTCACCCAGGAGGGTCAACCTGATTGTATTGAATTCACTGGAAAAGTCAAAAAGCATGACCCTCACAGTGCTTGCTGGCTGCTCCAAGTGAGTGTAGACACGGTTAAGCAGGTAGAAGATGTGTCCTTGATGCCGAGATGGGGCTGGTAAGCGAACTGAAGGGGGTGCATATGTGGTCTAACCATGGGTCAGAGTTGATCCAGTATGAGTCTCTCGAGGGTCTTCATGACATGTGAAGTCAGTGCCATGGGTCTGTAATCCTGGGGGAATGATGATGGGAAATATACTCCCTGGCAGCCATATCTATAGGGTACATAGTGCTCTCTAGGAAGTGCAGTCCAGAAACATTCCTTGGAGCGTATTTTCAATGTTTACGTGACAGTTCCTTGTCCCTTTTACTAGAGTGATTGTATGATTATGTGTGTGGAATTTATTCCTCAGGCATGTTTGGAAAAATCACTAGTGAAAATCACTCACTATTGATGTGTTTTCTGTTGCTGTACTGAAGCATAGACGTATCGTTATTTAGCACATTGATGGTTGGAAAATACCAGGCCTGACACTTGATTTGAGTGTGTAAAGAGAAGCAGTTTCTGCAATTTTCTGGCTTCTCCAAAAGGTATGTGAGATGCTTGAAGAGATCAAGTAAAATTGCACCAGACAAACAAAATTGACTGATGAGCCACTTTCAGCAAAGGGAATCCTGCACTCCACTAAAACACTTCTTTTGTGCAAAGCTGCATGTGCCAGATATTCAAAGAAGGCAAGGTCAGCTACTGATTTCCATTTAAATGTTTTTATTTAATGTGTTATTTGTCTGCACCTTATTGTGAGCCATCTTTCAGCTGTATTTTAAGGCACTTACCAAAAATATTGCAGTAATCTTTGAGGAATTACAGCCATTTTTGTGTTTTGCCTGCCAGCGAAGTCCATACACTCCATTTTTTTCTATTAAACTGAAGTTTTTCGAGGTCCCATGGCAAATCATGGACTTTGGGGAATGACTTCATTACTTAAATCCTCTAACCTCTGTGGACAGATTTATTATTTTTTTTAACTTTCACAGAATCTCCATATCATAATGCCACTGTGCGCCTCCTATTTTACTTTTGATGCTAGTCGGAATAATTACTGCAAGTGACACATGAGACTCACATCTAATTTTTATACACAGTTCCCCCAATTTTCAGAGGCTCAAAAGAAATTAAATAAATTGGCATAAATATAAATATAAAGTTTGTTTTGATGCAAATCCTCTACGATCTCTTGAAGCCTCCAAGATCTCTTGAAGCCTCAAACTGATGGACATCACCAAATGCTGGGTTTCCTCCCTTAAGATGCTTTGCCAGGTCTTTACTATAGATGTCTTAAGTCGCTGCTTGTTTGTGGGGCTTTTTGTCTTTAGTAAATGAAAAGCATACTCAGTTAAGTTGATTGACTCTGTCATTTAAGAACATTTCATTTTGTGATGTGATATGCTTTGTGCCATAAGCCCATCGTTTTGTTCTTCACACTCTTCTCATTTTATCATTCTTGTATGAATTAGTCTTGGTTCAATCTGTCCAAAGAATCATGTTCCAGAACTGGGCAGGCGTTCTAGCTAAGTCTAGTCTGGCCTTTCTTTTCTTGAGTGTTACCAGTGATTTGCATCTTGAGATAAATTCTCTGTATTTACATTGAAGGTATCTCTTAAATATAGACTTTGACAATCATAAGCCTACTTCCTTTTGATATGACTACACACACACACACACACACACACACACACACACACACACACACACACACACACACACACACACATGCATACATACA
>JAOUQZ010000030.1:2625394-2641984 GCA_028564935.1 Neosilurus hyrtlii
CACACACACACACACACACACACACACACACACACACACACATATATATATATATATATATATATATATATATATGATCATCCAGTTTAGTTGTCTTCTATGGTCTTCCAGGTCTTCTGGTGTTTCTAAGTACAGAGTGTATTCACAGTAAGAATGAACTCCCAATGTTTCAATCCTTTACATGCATTGACACGTCTTTAGAACACTTCCCAACTGCAAATTCAACACTCAGAATCATTTACAGACATCCTCTTTCCTAAATTCATCATATAATAATAAAGAAACATGCCCTAGCTGGCCATGAAACTGTTTATAATCTAAATCAAGTGTCAAATTACCTTTAAACCTTTAATACATTATATGCAACTTTATATACAAAAGTGTATAGTTACATAGTATAAAATTGGACATAATTAATAATCAGTTAATGAATTACTTTGTTCAACACCTTAAATTAAAGCTGAAATAATACACCCAAATCAAATCAACTTCTACACTTCATTTCAAACCCTTTGTAGTACAGAGACAATTTTACAAAATTGTGACACTGTCCAAAAACCTATGGACCTAACTGTACATTTCAACAATGAGGGTTTTTATATTTCCTGGTAGTCGTCTCATGAACATTAACATTAGCCGACTGCTGTGAAGCGGCCGTGCTAACCACTCTACACCATCGTGTCACCGGCAAAGAAGCTCAATAATTTAATTCAGCTGATAGCTTTCATCTAACTGCTCAAAAGGAAATATGTTTGCTCATTATTAAAGCATTTTCAGCAAATTAGCTTGCTATACCTCCATTAGCATCTTAACTCAGAACCTGAGCATCGCCACGACAAGTTACACATGCCCACTACGAATGATTAGGTACGCTCTTTTGGTCAGAAATCTGTGAAGGTCACTATCCTTTGATTGGTCTGGATTTCCTGTCCTGTTTGAACCGCCAACAGCCACAAATTAATGACCTTAAAAGGACACGAATGGCACGTTCAACATATGTTTACAGTGTAGATCAGCTGATAATAGTGGGCTGGATCGGCTGCACGGAGGTGTAGTGGTTATCAGGTCCACCTCACATCAAGCAGGTCCTGGGTTTGAGTCCCAGGCTTGGGCTTTTCTGTGTGGAGTTTGCACGTCTCCCTATGCTTGTGTGGGTTTCCCTCTGGGTAGTCTGATTTCCTCCCACAGATCAAATACATGCACATTAGGTTCACTGCTGCAAATTGCCCCTAGGTGTGGTATGTTTGTGTTTGTGTGTTGTCCTGTGATGGCCTATCTGTTCAGGGTGTACCCCGCCTTCGCCCAGTGTTGACTGAGATATTCCCCAGCCTCCCTGTGTCCCTACGAGTAAATTTCCTCCATTTGTATGCAATCAGTTTGCAGGATGTCTGTATACGTTTTACTGTGGATTGGTTTTGTAACCTTTTCCAGCGTGATGAGCATCAACAACACTTTGTCTGAGGTCCTTAGAAATCTCCATTTTTCGTGCCATGATGCACTTCCACAAACGTGTTGATAGATACGTGTTCTTCAAATTAAACAGGGTGCCCACTCACACCTGACTGTCATCCCATTGACCAAAAATTGGGTGTGAGTGGCTGTGTGTGTGTGTGTGTGTGTGTGTGTGTGTGTGTGTGTATTGCCCTGCAGTGGTCTGGCGCACTGTTCAGAGTGTACCCTGCCTTCTTCAAGTGTTGGCTGAGATAGGAACAGCCTTCCTGCAACCCAAGTAGTAAGATGAGTTGGGTTCCGTAAATGAGTGAGTGAGTGAGAGAGAGAAAACATTTATTCATTAATCTTCAGTAACTACTTTTTTCAGGATGAAGGTGGACACAAAGAGGACGAATTAACTTACGAGTCACTATTTTACAGACATTTGCATTTCTTTCTTTATTTTTTATTTAAATTTTTCAGGGTTTAAAGAAATTCTCTTTGTTAATACCTGAGTTACACTGCAGCAAAAAACCCTCATGCATGTGAGTGATAATGACAACCGTTGGACTCTGCATTAAAGCCCATGTCACTCTGACAGCAAAGCACTGCAGAAACAGTGTCATGCCAGCTTGCTCCCTACCTACTTCAATTAAGATCCTGCTGCTATTCATTTCCTGCAAGTAGCTCCCTTAACCTTGTTTTCCTTCATTAGCTGAGCAAACAAAATCACTCTTTCTATGTCTCTCTCTCTCTCTCTCTCGCTCTCGCTCGTGTGCGAGCTCTCGCTCTCAGTCATGCACTCTCTGTTTAGCATAACTGCATGGCTGAGAGGATCTCTGGTCTCAGAGCTAAGAATGTCTATTTGCTTCTGTCTCTTGATCTCTCCTTTAGCAAATCTCACTGGGCATTTTGTCCATGCAGAAGGCTCTTATCATAGCTGTGGCATCCGTTTTTCAAGTCACATGCCTCCAGACAGTGCACTTCATTTCAGGTCTCTTTTCTTTGTGTTTTCAAGGTCAGTGAGCCAGAAAACCAATTAGTCAGGGTCCTTTTATCACCTGAATGAAAGTGAGTTGTGCTGAAAGTGGCAATGATACATACTAGGCTCACAAATCCTGACTCTGCCAATCCTGAAATTCATGTGGACCACAATTGTACCCTTTGTGCCTTAAGGGAACATCTTACCAACCCATCTATAAAATCTTACCAACCCATTTTACTATCAAGAGATTGATTTTACCACAAAACTAAATCATAAAAACAAAAACAACAAGAAAACGCAAATTATCAATAAGGCAACACGATGCGATACAATTTACTCTTTACTACTACTGGGCGGCATGGCTGCCCAGTGCTTAACATGTTTGCCTCGTAGCAAGAAAGTCCTGAGTTCAAGTTCCAGGCACAGGCATTTCTGTGTGAAGTTTGCATGCTCTCCCTACGTGTGCGTAGATTTCCTACTCTGGTTTCCTCACAAATTCCAAATAAATGCACATTAGGATAAATGGCTGTTCCAAACTGCCCCTAGGTGTGAGTGTGAGTGTGAGTGTGAATGGTTGCAAGTGCCCTGTGATGGTCTAGCAAGCTGTTCAGAGTGTTCTGTTCAGAGGGCTAAATTAGGTTCCATCCTCCCTGCAACCCTTATTTCATTAAGCAGTTTGGCAAATGAGTGAGTGAGAGTGAGTGAGTACTGCTGTTGATCCTAATAAACTTTACAACTTTAGACAATTCTACAGATATCTGAATTTCTACTGGGTAGAACCCTACTACTAGGGTTGCAGGGCAACTGGGGAATATCTCACCCAACACTGGTAGTGTTGTAGGGTACACCCTGAACAAGTCAACACACCACATCCATTCACTCTCATTTCCACACGTAGGGGCAATTTTGAACAGCTAATTAGCCTCATGTTTTTGTTTTTTGGACTGTGGGAGGAAACCAGAGTACTTGGAGGAAAGCCATGCAAGCACAGAAAGAACATTCGAACTCCACAAAGAAACGCCCTTGCCAAGCCTGGGACTCAAACCCAAGACCTTCTTGCAGTGAGGCGGACGTGCTAACCACTACGCCACTGCTAACCACTACGCCACACCTCTTTATTTCAAAGTAAGATTAATTTGAATTTATTTATATTTAATTTTTGTTTATTTCATTCACTCATTCATTTTCTAAGCTGCCTAATTAGGGTTGCGGTGAGACTGGGCCCTAGACAGCTCGCCAGGCCATTGATTTTTTTATGACAATTTCTAGTATAACATTTCTACAGTGCAATACAGCATTGTTCTGTGCAGTTGCCAGATTGGACAATATGATTAGTGAAAGATTAATTAGGTTATATAATTAATACCAAAATACTGCTTTATTCTCATAAAAAAAGCAAATTGAATCTGATCTAATGAGGTTTCTTTTAGTCCTTCACTAGTATTAGCCACAAATCCAGAATAGACCAGTTAGTAACCTACTTTGCCTATTCTGTACCCACAGACTCCAACTCTAGTGCCCCCAGAGAAGGGTTAAGTTAGTCCTCCTTATTTGTCAAAGTGTGGCTTCAGGCAATATGAGCGTGTCACCCATGTGCAAGGTGCCCCATTACTCATACAAAAAATGATGGTAATAATAAGGGAGCGAAGGGCAATACAAAGCGTCTGGTGCCCCTTCTCCCCAGTGGGGGATGGCCCTGTCAGAGAAGGCCACCCTACCTCAGCATTAAACCACATGACTCTGTGCCCTTGGAAACACAGTGCAAACTTTATCCCAGGACATTATTGTTTTAATACTCAAAGAAGCAATAGTGGCAGTAGTGTTGCTTATTTAAGAGACCAGCCTGAAATGTTCCAAGGCTTTAAAAATGATGTATAGAGTGTTGGCTGAAGGAAAACATGACTCCCGGGTGCATAACAGTGAGTGTGTGTGTGTGTGTGTGTGTGTGTGTGTGTGTGTGTGTGTGTGTGTGTGTGTGTGTGTGTGTGCATAGGGTTTTTATTTTGTAGTCCAGGTTTCTCTCTCTCTCTCTGTCTCCGAGGATGGAGTATGATTGATTCCTTTAGTGTCTGATTCCCAAATGTGCAACTGAAAATACCTTGCAGCTCATTTTTATGCAGAGCCATGCTCAATGTACTATTCCAAACTCTCTGAACAAAAGCTTACATTGTGTATTTTCATCTCATGTCTGTATAGAGACATGTCTCATATTATGTCTGAGAAATGTTAACTGTCAGTAAGGCAGGAGGACAAGGCAAATATAGTGATGTCAGCCATCTTTATACAAAGACAAATAAACTGTAAATATCAAATGCCTTTTTATACGATGCTTTTTAAACAAACGCAGAAACGCAACCTTAACAAATACACTAGTTTTTCTGTAGATACTGTATGTAGATTTCAAGAAACCAGTGCTGTGTTGCATTAAAGCCCATTGCCTAGCAGCTTTAATAAGGAGGGAGCCCTCTGCTGTTTGCAAAGAAGTACTTCACACCATCTGTTTGGCTAATAAAAGACTCCTCTCATGGTATTAAATCCATGTTATTCAAGAGAATTTACAGTTTAATAAGTTCACTCACTCACTCTTACTCATTTGCCAAACTACTTAATCCTATTCGGGTCATGGGGAGGCTGGAGCCTATCTCAGCCGACACTGTGCGAAGACGGGGTACACTCTAAACAGCTCGCTAGACCATTGCAATATCAACATACACAACTATTTACACTCACACCTAGGGGCAACATACATGATAGGTATGAAACAGCCAGTTAGTCTAATGTGCAAACCTTTGGACCGTAGGAGGAAACCGGAGTACCCGGAGGAAGCACACACAAACAGGAAGAAAAAGCAAACTGCACACAGAAACACCCTCGCGAAACCTGAGACCCGAACCCAGTACCTTCTTGCTGTGAGGTGGACGCGCTTACCACTAGGTCACCGTGCCATCCATTTAACCATTTTTAAGCCATTTTGTATTATTTATAATTGTGTGTAATGATTTTTAATTATATTGTGTATATTAAATGTTTCTTTAATCAAGTACCTTAATTTCAGATAATCTAGTTAGAGCCATCACAACAACAGACATTATAAATACAGAAGGGTTGGTTTGTACAGATGAACTGCTCCCTTATTTAACATAGTCATGCTTGTTATTGTAATATGACGCAGTTGTATTTCAGGACTCTGAAGTGGACAGCTCCCATATCTCTTCAAGTGCTTTTTACTTTATTTCAGCAGAGCAGAGGCTCTGACGTCCAGGTCATGATGAACACATTCCAATTTACTGTGGAAGCAAAGAGCTATATATATTTGATACAACAACTCTTATGCTAAGACAGCAAATTATACACAATAGCCACAAATTACCATGCTAATGCACTGTGCGTATGAGTAATGCACCATTCTCTGTGCTGTAAAACATATCAGTGTCCTCTTTTTTTCTCTCTCCCTGAACTTGTTTCTCTGCTGCACCTCAGTGAGGATGTGAAATCGTCTGACCCGATTAATATGATTAACCATTTCTGATTAGCTCTTTCGACCAGCTACGACATCTGAATAATGAATAGACAGCCAAAATTTCAGAATGAATATTTGCTGGTCGAAGAAGAAGCTTGCGTCTTGCTGCTCGGACATAATAGTCCATTTGATGAAGATGCATAACAGTTTCTGAGCTGGGTTGGATGACTTCTGCAATGTCTGCGGCACTGGAACGGGGATTTTCTCCACTGCTCTCTTCACGGAGCGAAGGCATCTTTCTGGTGGTCCAGGTTGACCTGGTCGTGGATCCGTGGTGGTCTTACCTTCACTGATGAACTTTTTACTGTTAGCAGAGGAATATTCAAATTGTTGGCTATTTGTTGCTGGCTGATACCACCCTCTGACTTTCTGACTTCAATGACTTAAATGTATTGAACACCAATCAGACTGCTGTATAAAGGTGCAGAAAGTTCTGCTAAAGTTATGCAAGCATGCCTCGCACTCCATGAGCTCAGGAATTGTCAGATTTTCAGAGAATTTGAATTGTGGGTCAGTCAGAGGGTGGCATCAGTCAGCGACAAATAGAAGACAATTTGAATATTCCTCTGTCAACAGTAAAAAGTTCAACAGTGAAGGTAAGAAAGATGCTTTTGCTTCGTGAAGAAAGCAGTGGCGAAAAATCCCCGTTCCAAGGCTGCAGACATTGCAGAAGACAAAATCAAATGGACTATTATGGCCCACACAAGCCTCTTTTTCGACCAGCAAAAATTTATTCTGAAATTTTGGGTGTCTATATACTTATGTCCAGTCTCTGTATATACGTGAGATAATCAGTGTTCTAGTCACATCATATGAGGCCACATTATGATGGCTAAATGACTAGGCCTGTTCATTTCCAAAATGTGTACTTTTGGTCTGGACTTTTGGGCAGACTGCTGAAATTGTTTGTGCTGTCCAGTTAGCCTAATGTGCATGTATTTGGACTATGGGTGGAAACTAGAGCACCAGGAGGAAACCCATGCAAGCACATAGAGAACACACAAGTGGTGGTGGCTCAATTGTTAAGGCTCTGGGTTACTGATCAGAAGGTTGTGGGTTCAAGCCCCAGTACAACCAAACTGCCACTGTTGGGCGCTTGAGCAAGGCCCTTAACTCTCAAATGCTCAGTTGTGTAAAAATGTAAGGGCATCTTCCAAATGCCATCAATGTAAATACAAACTCTCAATAGAAATGCCCTCTTAGAGCCTGGGACTCAAACCCAGGACATTCTTGCTGTGGGGTTGGAAGTTCTGACTACAGTGCCGCCCCCCCCCACACAATATATATATATTTCTTAATTTTTTCAGTATATTTTCCATATATTATATAACAGTTGTTGGATTATTGATGACAGATGTCCCCTTGCTCCTCCACAGATCTGAAAAAGCAGCTTTAGATGTTGAGAGGTTATAAATATTTCTTAAGACAGCTGCAATTGCCAAAACAGGTCCTCCAAAGTCATGCTTATTTGTCTCTCATCCCACACACCTCAATCGGTACTTAAGCTCCAACATTCTGAGCTGAAGATCCTTTCATTCTTTTTGTTTGCTGATAAATAATTCACCCTTTCCAAATCACTGTGAAGGTGGCCCTTGATTTGTAGTGTTTGAGTGCCAGTATTTGAAGGGGGAGTACAAACGTGAGAGAATAGTCTTCATTTTGACTTTCAGAATAAAAGAACTGATCTTTGAATGATCAAAGTTTAACACTGACACTTACCTGGTCCGTCCTTGTGGTGGCAACACTCTGCATATTACATGTACAATAGGACTTTTATTAGGTCACAGAATTTAGGCCTCACAACAAGAAGGTCATATGTTCAGGTTCTTGGCTCGGTGTAGTTTTTGCATGTTCTCCCAGTGGTTGCATGGGTTTCCTCCGGGGACTCCGGTTTCCTCCCGCAGTTCAGAAATTACATTAGGCTAACTGGCTGTTGCAAATTGCCCCTAGGTGTGAGTGTGAATGTTTATGTGAGTGTTGCCCTGTGATGGACTGGTGAGCTGTTCAGGGTGTACCCTGCCTTCGCACAGTGTTGGTTGAGATAGACTCCAGCCTTCCCGTGACCATAGATTAAGCGGTTCTGCAAATATATGGATGAATAGATGGAACTTAGGCCTTGATAAACATCAGGTATTAATGCATCTTTAAAGCAGGGAAGGGGTGGCATGGGCTACAGTGGTTAAAACTCTCACCTCACAGCAGGAAGGTTCTGTTTTTAAACTTTGCAGGCCATGAGAGTGTCTTTTTGTGTGGGTTATTGTTTCCATGTTGTCCCTGTGCTTATGTGCAGATCCTGCGGGTACTCAGGTTTCCGGCAACAGTTAAAAGACATGCAGATTATGTCAAATGGTGATCATAGGTACATATGGTTGTTCATCTCTGTGCTAGATCTGCAAAAGATTGGCGATTTGCCCAGGCTGAACCCCTCCTCTCGCTGAGAGTCAGCTCAGATTGGCTCCAGGTCACTAGCGACCCTGATATATACGTAGTATAGATGATGGATGTATTAAGCAGGGAAGATTATATAATCACACATTGCATTGTGTGGAACACTCTATTTGTTTTGCAATTTTGTAGTTATTCCCTGATATTGATGGCCCTCATGGTGTTTTCCCTGGCATACACTGATATGTTGCAGTAGTATTTTCACTTGTGCCTTATCCAATCACAGTGGTTAATGAACCGTCACTCCCTCTCTCTTTGCTCTGAATAACATCACAAGGGTGGTGTGTTCTCATTTCTCACAGCCCCTTGATTTACCTGACCTATAATCCACATCATCAATGGAAACACAACAGGAGATCTCAAACAGTCTTAGAAAGCTTTGACAACAAATTAAATGCTCGGAAAAAGGCTAATTTGCACTGAAAATTATGTCCTTGGGCTATTAAAGGCACTTGATTAGGTTTTTGTAGAGCCCAGTATTCCACAACCCTAAAGGGTTTCTTTGGAAATTCCTTCTGCAGAACCCTGAAGCTTCCACTATAGAGACCGCCCCTTTCTGAAAGACTAAACAGAACCACTTGTGGAAGCTTCAATGAATATAGAAAAGAATCACCCCTGTATCAGTACTTTGTGGAACCACCTCTTGCTTTGATTACAGCCACGAGTCTGCTGCGATACATCTCTACCCACTCTGCACATTCAAACTGTACAGTGTTTGTCCACTTTTCTTTACAGAACTCTTCAATCTCAGTCAAATTGGATAGTGACTGGGCGTAGATTACAATCTTCAAGGCGCTCCAGATTTTCAGTAAGGCTTAAGTCGGGGTGCTGACGAGGCCACACAAGGACATTCAGCCAAGTTATGGTCGACTTGAGGTCGCCATCATGTTGGAAGGTGAGCTGTCATTTTTTCCTTAAGAATTTGAAGGTATCTTGCAGCAGAGAAACACCCACAACAGGATGCTAAACCCTGAATACTTCACCGTAGGTATGGTTTTTGCTAGCTTGTAAGCTGTATTGGCTTTCTGCCAGTCATACCATTCGAAGTTTTGCCAAAATTTGATTGAGACTTTTTTCTTGCAACTTCTACCATACTTGGTGGTCCCTTGGTAGTCTGTCCAACCAGATTTCGCCTCACTAAACAGAATTAACTGTTTAAACAGACAATTAATTGTTTACAGCTCCAAAAAGGGAATGTTCCAGGAATAGATGTTTTTATGCTGAACTAATCAGAGTTGAATACAATTGATCACAGGTGGAAGGCAATTAGCTTGGTGTGCAGTGAAGGTGATTAGTTACCACTGACTAAATTTACAAGGACTTTTAAGAGGAAGGTGATGATTTAACCATTTCAGTGATTGATTTTTCTCTGAATTGTTGCTGTTATATTTTTTACTTGGCTGTTATAAGTTGCCTTGAGTAAATACAGCTGGAAATTGGATATTTTTTGTGTGGGTTGTTATTTCAGGCTGCAAAGCGACAAAATGTGAATATTTTGATGGGAAGTGATTCTTTTCTATATACCAAATGCATATAAATCTATAATTTAATATTAAAAAAATGGAGTTTTCTTGTTTTCTAAAACCATTTTCAAAGTTTGTACAACAAAATATAGTATGTAAAGCTCTTATAAAACTAGAGCCCTTACTTGAACCTTGGAGAACAATTTCTAAGAGTGGCTATTTGGTGAAGGCTTAATCCTAATTAAAGAGAGCTTGACATATTAAAATCATATAAATACAGTGATTGACCTTTAAACCATTGAGAGGTGAAACGAGTAACATTAATTTTCTCACTGCAATGTCTTGGGGTGGGGTATATTAGGCAGCAAGTGAACAGTCAGTTCTTGAAGTTGATGTGTTGGAAGTAGGAAAAATGGGCAAGTGTAAAGATCTGGAAGACTTTGATGAGGGCATTTTTCACTCTGTAGGCTGCAGTAGAACCCTTCAAAAATATAAAACAAACAAACATACAAAGAAAAAAAAAAAAACTATTCTAAGCCCCATCGCCTGAAAAGGCCAGAATCAAAAATGTGTTAGTGAATGCTTCAGACTGGCTTAATGGAACTCTAGTTGTGGCAGTGGCAGATTTTCAAGGGGCCCATTCACTAGTGTATACCCTGTGTGTTTTATCTTCGATATTATCGAGTTCATTTTGGATGAATAAAAAGATTTCCTGGCTAAACCACCCCAGCTCATGGGCTTGGTATCTCTTCTTCACCTGTTTTACATCTTGTTTGGGTTCTGTGATTGTTTACAATAACAATAAAAAGACTTCATGACCAGAGGAACAATCTTGCACATGCATGATAACTTGGCAGTGCAACAGCGATTTGTTAAGAGTGGAAAAGTCTTGAGATCAAGTGTTAAGAAACAGAACAAGGCATGTAATTTCAGGAGAAATAAAAGATGGCGATGTTTATCAATATCATGGAGCCCGGTGTCCGATTCTGTTTAATTTCCAAGGGATAACAATGTATTTCATGTTTATTTAATATACCTTTGAAGTGAATGGGCATCTTTAACATTACATCCAGCTACTTTATTAAATAAAATCCAATTTAAAACCTTAATTGGTTTGTCCCTTCAGGGGAAACCTTAAAAGATCACTAGAAGAAGAGGTCTTCCTTTCAGAGAGGCATTTTTATTGGAAACCCATCAGAAACAGCCCTGCGATGGTCTGGCGAGTTGTTCAGGATGTACCCCGCCCTCGCCCAAAGTTGGCTGAGATGGGTGCCAGCCGCCCTGCGACCCTAATTAGGATTAAGCGGCTTAGAAAATGAATTTGAACCTTTCAGAAACCTGAGAACCCCTGACTATCCCAGGAACCAGTGAGAAACCTTTCTGAAAAGAAGTTGATGAATATCTTTGTAGCTAGACAAGGGAGGAGCCACGGCCACACAGATTACTATTCTGCATGATCAGGACTCCGCCCACTCCTCCCTCTCTCTCTCTCTCTCTCTCTCTCTCTCTCTCTCTCTCTCTCTCTCTCTCTCTCTCTGAGGTAATCCAGTGCTGTTCAGTGCGGGATCCGTTACGGATGCTGCGTATCTCTCCGTGTCTCCTCTCATCGCATACTAAGCAGAAGTCGCATGTGAACTCGCACTTGTAATTTTTTAATTCTCAGCCGCAAAAAAAAAAAAAAAAAAAAAGAAAGAAAGAAGGGGGGAAAAAAAAGTCCAGGCTCTTAATCCAAGCTGTGCTTCATGGGAATACGGGCTCAGAGCTGAATGGCGACATCGGCCGCTTAACAGGAACTTGTGCGCCGATTGATGCTGCGAGCTGTCGAGCAAAAGCCACCACCACCACCATCATCATCACCATCATCATCACTCCAGCCGTCGCATTTCTCCTGACTTTCTCGGCGGTGTATTCGGATCGGAGACGGGCTGCCCGGGCGGATTTCAGCCTTGATCTGCTGGATGTTCAGACGAGCTCCAGAGAGAATCCCTGTGGTTGTTTAAAGGATATCTGATCTTTTCTCTTTACTGGCGACAGAAGGCGACCGCATCCGAGCCGGGAGTGTGGCTTTAAAGGAGGACGCGCACCCATCCTTCACTCCTCCTCACCCTGGACCGCATCTTCGGGATTTAAAGCCGCTGGAGGAGGGTTGATTTGCCGCTGGCGAGATGAAAGTTTTTCGGGCTCTCATGCTTCTGCTTGCATTTGGGAGTCTGGAGTGGGAGTCAGTCCGAGCCGATTCCATTATTCACATCGGTGAGTTGAACCCTGAGCTTGAAGCGACGTCAGGTTCAGGATTCCTGGGGTGTTATTCCGAGACGCGTGTAATCTGTGCGGGGTTAAAAAGCCGCTGCTTCATTATTACGCAATTAACTCAGTGCAGATCTCTGCGGCTTTTCTGCTGAATAGCAGCCCACTGCTTCAGGCTGTACCGGGATTTTTGGATTTTGGCACAGAAAGACGCAGTTGTACCCCAACTGGAATCTTCCCAACAATGCGCCCATTATATTCGCTATGGTGCACGAGAACAGGTGGTTTAGTTTGACCGGAAGAGATTGTTCTTTTCTGGACAGTTGCCCTTATCGGTGGTGCATCAGTCATAGACTTTAGCAGCCTGTTCGAATATAATGAATAGCAATAAGGGATAAGGTTGGTGTTAAGTGCGCGCGCGCGTGCGTGTGTGCGTGCGTGCTGGTGTGTGTGTGTGTGTGTGTGTGTGTGTGTGTGTGTGTGAGGAGAGGGGGCACGGAAGTGTGAAAAAAAGATGTACAAAAGTGTGGAAGCGCGCGTGCCCGTTTGTATTAACTGTGCACGCGTGGACACGCTCGGAATGATGTTCAATCAGAGCGGATCTCCAAAATCCTCACCGGGCAGCGCCACGAGCGCGTGTGACGGAGCGCGCATCTAAATGACACGCGAACTTCAGGACTGATTAGTGCATCAAGTGCACGCGCACAGCTCTCTCTCTCTCTCTCTCTCTCTCTCTCTCTCTCTCTCTCTCTCTCTCTCTCTCTCTCTCTCTCTCTCTCTCTCNNNNCACCCCTAGGTGTGAGTGTGAATGGTTGTGTGACTGTTGGCCCTGCGATGGCCTGGTGAGCTGTCCAGGGTGTACCCCACCCTCGCCCAGAGTTGGCTAAGATGGGCACCAGCCTCCCCGCGACCCTAATTAGGATTAAGCGGTTGATGAATGAATGCGATAACTCTGTATTTCATGGTTATTTAATATACCTGGTAAGTGAATTGGAACCTTTAAACCTGTAACATTTCCCAGATCCCGCTGCGCTGTATTACTGCCTCATTGCCAGAGTCCTTCCCGAACTCTGCCACAAACCTTCTAGAACGTTAATTAATCCAAGATGATAAGACCTTTTAAATAGTTCTGTGCTGCTGCAGATGTAGCTACACTGCTACAACAACACTATTCAGTATTTTTTTTATCTGCACAATAAGTGTGAAAACAGGCACTGTAATGTTGGCACTTCTCAGATGACACATTTCATCGTTTCACTGCTGGATTGCTGAGGAGCTGAAGCATGTCTGATGGGAGGTATCCCAGTGGCGCATTGCTTTTATGAGATCTGGTCATAATGCTACCTGCATTCATTGATAAACCACAGTGTCCCCGGCATTACCCAGGTCTACCAGCTGGGACGCCAAGTGCACGTCCACTCCTTCTTAGTAGACTCCAGACTCATGTTTCTCAATGAGGCAGTTTACAGAGACTCTTGAAGGGCAGTTCGCAATGGTTTGGTTTGGCTGTGTGTGTGTGTGTGTGTGTGTGTGTGTGTGTGTGTGTGTGTGTGTGTGTGTGTGTGTGTGTGTGTGTGTGTGCAGAAGCCAAAATGTTCAGTTTGCTCCCCCTAGTGGCCGCTCTGCTCTCTCTAATATTTATTCAGCTCTACGTGACCAGGTTGATTATTTGTATGTCCCACAGGCTCTGGCACTGTGCTGTCTTTTTTTGGTTGGAGTAAGGAGGAAGTCTATTTAGCACTTCAAGCTCTATTCTATCAGAACAGGTGGCATGGTTTTAACTGCTTAATAATGTTAATTAGTTTATTATTTTCATGCAGGTCAGGGTTCGATCACATTCACTTGTGTAACACTGGTCATTTATTTATTTAATTAATTATTTACAAAAATAATATATATATATATATATATGTATATATAGTGCTGTAATTCAGTGTAAAATATTGGACTTTTGACTGGTTTTCTGATGGTTGGTCTCCAAGGAGATGATCTCTTCCCTAATGGATGGCACTGTATTTATTGCTCTGAAAGATTACCGAAGTGATTTCAGACTGCTTGTTATTAATCGTTCCACACCCACAAATTGAAATACATTATAGATTAAAGTAAAGTATCTTTGATATCTGATAATCTCACTACTACGTCTTTCACTGTCATGATATATTACATGGTTTAGCCCAAATCCAAAGGGAATTGTATAATAATCTTCAGCACTGCCTGGCAGGTGGGCCAGATGGGTAGTCCCATTTCTGCAATCTATTTTTGGACATATTTCTTGGCCTTCATCAAAAAAACACAGTGGTAATATGTTGTGTTAGCCTGCAGGCTACCTATCATGCCAGTATATCATATTCAACAATTCATCTCATAGGCAAGTCTACATCCTGTTTAGGGGCACTACAGCTGTCTGTCTGTCAATTCAATGACTTATGATATGAAGTCATTCTTTCCCGAATCAGATTAATTCTCCAGATGTGTGAGCGCTAACAAAAGCAGCGGTGCAAGCAGTAAACAAACTGCAAAGTGTCCCCAGGCTCTGCAGGATCATCCCCTTTGTTTTGCGATTTAATGGCGTGACCTGATCCAAACAGTCTTGTGGTTCAAATCCTTCCTCAATCCTTATTGAGGACTAGTTGGATTTCCAGGCCGACTAGTGTGTCCTCTAAGTGGGAACTTTTATGACATTGGCTGTTGGCGGTTCAATCCCCACTGTCAACACTGTTGGGCCCTTGGGCAAGGCCCTTAACCCTCAGTTGCTCAGCTGTATAAAATAATCATTGTAAGTCGCTCTGGATAAGAGTGTCTGCCAAATGCTGTAAATGTAAATGTATCGGGCTACTTTGCAAAATTCCCCAGTGTCAGCAAAAAAGCCTTCGTTGTAATGAAAAGTTTTCGTTTTCTGAATATATTGATTGTAATTTTTAATATCTGGCAACCTAGTGACGAAGATGGGAACATCTCACTTAAATTCATTTTACCACATTTTGCGAGGAGTCTAAACTTTATTAAAATCAACAACAGTACTCACTCATTTGCCAAACCACTTAATGCTATAAGGGTTGCAGTGAGGCTGGAGCCGACAATGGCGAAAAAGCAGTTCACCCTTAACAGCTTGCCAGTCCATCACAGGGCCAACACACACACGCAACTATTCACACTAATACTCACACCTAGGGGTAATCTGGAACAGCCAATTAGCCTAATGTGCATGTCATTGGATTGTGGGAGGAAACCGGAGAACCCGGAGAAAACCCTCAGAAACAGGCCGAACTTGTAAACTTCTCAGAGAAACGCCCTCGCCGAGCCCAGGGACTCAAACCTGGGACCTTCTTTCTGGAAGGTGGACGTGCTAACCACTATACCGCCAAGCCGCCCTCGGTTATATTTAATTTAATTTTATTTATATTAATCTTTAAACATCATAAATGGTCTCAAAGCAGATTTAGAAAAATCTGGGTGCAAATGTAAGTCTCTGATGAACAAACGAGAGGCACTAATGGAACAAAAACTCCATGAGCTGATATGAAGAAGAACTCTTGAGAGGAGGTGACACTGAACAGTAAGATTTACAAATATGTTCACTTCTAAAGCTGTATAATATAAAGTCAAACAGGGCAAAGTAAGAGTAGCATCAGGGTCTGTATGTGAGAGAGCAAAGGCTAAGTGAGTGGAGCAGAGGCCAAGCAAGTGGTGTATTTGATGTCATGCTATTTGTAAGATAGTTTACATTCATGTATTTAATATTTTCGATCTGAAGGAAACGTGGTTGTAATGTTTTATTTCACAGTCATCCGCCAGCGTCTGCTACAGTTTGAATACAGGATAACAAAACCTAGGATAAAGTGACATGGGTAAATATTTCATGTATTATTATAGAGCGCAAATAGAAATATCACATTTATTTATTCATTCAGCTTCAATAATTACTTTGTTCTGGTCGGTATCAAGATGAAACTGAAGGCTCCCATGGGAGCACTGAGTGTGGGGCAGGAATTCAATTTAAGTCATTAATTCTTACATAAATTTACAAAACTGCCTAATCCTACTAGGCTTGAAGAGTCTAGGTGAAGGCTGGTTACACCCTAAACAGCTCACGAGTCCAGCACAGGGCCAACACACACACAACCACTCACATTCAAACCCAGCACCTTCTTTCAATGAGGCGGACTTGCTTACCACTACGCCACCAGGCTGCCATCAATTCAAACCACTCACTCACTCATTTGCCGAACAGCCCATCTTAATGGACACTGGACAAAGGCGGGGTACACCCTGAATAGCTCGCCAAACCAACACACAACTATTCACACTCCACACCTAGGAGCAATCTGGAACAGCTAATTAGCCTAATGTACATGTCTTTGGACTGATGGAGGACACTGGAGTACTCTCATCATTCATTCATTTTCTGAACCGCTTAGCCCTAATTAGGGTCGCGGGGAGGCTGGCACCCATCTCAGCCAACTCTGGGCGAGGGCAGAGTACACCCTGGACAGCTC
>JAOUQZ010000030.1:2642084-2653448 GCA_028564935.1 Neosilurus hyrtlii
TGAGATGGGCGCCAGCCTCCCCGCGACCCTAATTAGGAATAAGCGGTTCAGAAGATGAATGAATGAATGAATGAATCACTAAAGCAAAAGCCACCGTGGAACCAGACTCATAAGAATTGTAAACAATTTCCCTTCCATAAATAAATACTGTATAGTAAAAAATGCAGTTGTGTAAACAGGAACTTGAGTTATAAGCAGCTTATGAATACTCACACCTAGCAGAGCCAAGATAATTAATAAAATGATTTTGGAAGGTGGAAGGAAATCAGAATCGAGTGAAAAACCCATTTCATGGGAAAACATGAAAGCTTTCAAAACCATGTATGTGTGTTTGAGTATAATGTTAAAACAGCTACATACACAGGTCAGCCATACCATTAACACCACCTGACTGGTTTGTTGTGGGGCAGCCCCATTCAAAGCAGGCTGCAATACACTGTGTGTTCTGACTCCTTTCTGTCATAACCAGCATTAAAAGTTTCTACAGCTTGTGCTACAGTAGCTCTTCTGTTGGATTAGGCCTTCGCTCCTCATGAGCATCGGTGAGCCTCTGGCACCCATAGCACTCTTGCTAGTTTACTGGTTGTCCTTCTTTGGACCTCCTACCACTGTGTAAAAGGAACGCCCCAAAAGACACACTATTTTGGAGATGAATATACCCAGTCGTTTAGCCGTCACAATATGGCCCTTGTTGAAGTCACACAGATCCTTATGTTTGCTCATTTTTACTCTTTTCTAAACATCAAATTTGAGAAACGACTGTTCACTAATACATCACAATTATTGGCACTTATTTTGAATATGTTAACAGTAAAACATACCAAAATCCTCATCCAGCAAACCAGAGGTAGTCATCTAACAAAATACAATACAATATTATGTAACATTTTGTCCTGCCAGACTATTGCAGAGCAACACACACACACACACACACACACACACACACACACACACAAAACCATTCACACCTACACTCACACCTAGGGGCAATTTGGAACAACCAATTAGCCTAATGTGCATGTTCTTGGACTGTAGGAGGAGAAACAAACTCCACACAGAAATGCCAGTGACTGGGACCTGTACCCAGGACCTTCTTGCTGTGAGGTGGACGTGCTTATCACTATGCCACTGTGCTGCCCAACTTAATATACTATATAATCAAAAAGCATCAAATAAAATTATTTATAAACCACAATTTTACATTCATACATTAAAATGCTGTGCAGCAATATAACATACCTAATGAGCAAGCCTGTGGCGATGGTGGTAAGGAAAAACTTCCTCAATCAATATGAGGAAGGAACCTTGAGAGGAACCAGACACAAAAAGAAAACCCATCCTCACTATCATCTAGATAAAAATTCAAACCATGTAGCAGGAACTTCACTATAATTTAAAATCTAGGTCTAGGTTATCTTATAACTGTAATTGTATTTCTTAATCATTTCACTAAAAGAGTTTTTATTACCAGCACTGAAAAGTCATCTTCAGTTTCTGCGTGTATATTTGGGTCCATATGGATCATCATCAGCAGGAGTGAAGGGTTTCTAAGATGAGAACTCCAACCAGTAGTAACACATCAGGACGGATCACAGGAGCAGGAAGCATCAGGATCACTGGTATCTCAGAAGTAGCATCTGTACCTCAACAAAAGCACACACACACACACACACACACACACACACACACACACATTGGTTGTTAGGTAAGCTCACAACAGTGTAATGTTTAAAAAAGAGTTTATTAGTGCTGAGTGCAAGCAGGACATCACAACTAAAAAGAGAGAACCAGGCGGAAGACAGATATGAGGGCACCCTGTGACTGTCGACCACTTCTCAATCGCAGAAAGGTTTATAATTTCTTATTGTTTGGAAATTAGTTCCCTTACCGGAATCTAAATGCTAAAGCATGTTTCATCTGTGTTCCATCATCGTCATGTAGTGTAGAGTACAAGTTTTTAGGTTTAGAGTGAGTTTTGTTTTCTTTTGTGTGGTATTTGAAGGCATAAATGTCAGTACTTGACAGTATATTAAACAGTGTTATCTGCAGTGCTGAATTAGGTGCAAGCAGTCCAAGCATTTAAATTGGGAGTAGAAGGTCAGTAAACAATATGGCTGTGTTATTGCATTGTGCTTACATGATATAGAAGGTTTTATACAAGCTTTGATGTTTCGTGCTCTTTTTAGGGTTTATTCTGGCATTTGATAAAGCGCACTCCACTGCACATTATGACACTTGAAAGACAAAGCTTTCTGCTGTCTCTGTCACTTCATGTGGCATTTAGAGTTTTCTATTTCCATAAAAGCCATCTCTTACATTATATGCTTATCTGGATGACTATAGATTGAAGTGAGTCAGACGTGGCTGGTGTTTTTTTTTTTTTTTTTTTTTTTTTAATGTTTGACATAGTGCATACCAATGTATCCCTGTGTTATGACTGCACTATGCAGTGATCTTGGAGTCAAGGGCATGGAAATGAAATAGCATAGGAATAATTAAACAAGTCTTACAAGTGTCACTGTCTGATCCTGTGCCTTCCTCAGCTGATTAAAGGAACAAGCGTGGCTATGTTTTCAAAAGTCCGTTCCAACAATGATGTGACAGCTCAGGCGGTTCTCTTGGGTTTACTCTTTCTTCATTTCTGGTTCTTACAAAGGAATGTTGGAGCAGGATCACCTGAGGCCTTCTGACTTCAAGCTGAGGCCTTCAATTCACTTCAAGCTAATCTTCGGGGCGTAGGGGAGTCACGTGCAGCAAATTTGGGATGTGAACGTCTGTCAGGATGATCCCTGTCAAACGGCTAAGCCATTTCCTGAAATTCTTTCCCATGTTCTACCAGAATAGAGTATTGTAAAAAATTAAACCTTTCACCAGAATCCTTGTAAGACTGAAATATAAGATTATCTGCAGCTATATTAGAGCAGAGTGTCACAACAGTGCAGTGGTTAGAATTTCCACCTTACAGCTAGAAGGTCCTGGGTTCAAGCCTCGGGCTCAGCAATGGTGTTTCTGTGTGGACTTTGCATGTTCTTCCTGTGCTTGTGTGGGTTGCCTCCAGGTACTCCTGTTTCCTTCCACAGTTGAAGAGATGCATGTTAGGCTAATTGGCTGTTCCAAATTACCCCTAGGTGTGAGTGTGAAAGGTGATGTGTTCGCCCAGGGATAGATTGTAAGCTGTTCAGTTGTACCTTGCCCTTGCCTAGAGTTGGCTGAGATAGGTTCCAGCCTTCCTGTGATTCTAGTAGGATCTTTGAGTGAATATATTAGAGCAGTATGCCATTAAAAGTGTGCAAAGATACACTTACTCACTCGCTCATTGCCAAAATTTGTTTTATTTTACAATGGTCACAGGAAGGCTGAAGCCTATTTTTTGTGTTACAAAGATCAATGTACATTTGACACTTCATGCTTGACTTTGCTCGACACCATTTCCATGTGTTTTATTTTCGGGGTTGCTGATGCAGGGAACTTGAGTTCTTTACTATATATTGAGTAAACATGCTCTCGGTGAACTGTAACACAGCGCTACACTGAGCACATCAGTCAAGCCTCACTACAGGGGTTAAGGGGAGCAAAGAGGTGTCGTAATTACAATAGAGTGAGCTGGAAAGAAAACAGTTGGCTGTAGTGATGGCTGCTCTGTGATCCATAATAACTGAACAGGAATGTTAGGACTGTATGTTAATCATGCCAGGTGTATAGGTGGAACACCCAGGAAAGAAGCCAATAAGCATGTATCTTCATGGCTTTGCACTCAGAATTCATTCGTCTCTGCATAGCAAATCTCACGGAGAACATGCAAACAGAGTCAGACTTCAAGCTACCTGCAAACAAGCTTTTGCAACATACCATAATCCTCTAAAGGAACTAGGCCCCCTTTGAGTGGTGGTGGCTCTGATCATCGCTGTCTTTCACACACGGAGCCTTGGGCCCCGTTCTTTGACACCTGTTTCCCCCTCCCTCTCTCTTGTTCCTCCTACTCGTTCTCTCAGTACTCTCTAGCAGCTCTGATCAACTCCTGTGTGCTTTACTGCATGAGTGCTATAAGCTTTAGAAGTTGTTCTCTATGCAGTGTCATTTTTTTTGCATTAGGAAGTTATTTCACACTCCTTCGAGAGCAATGCATCCGATAATATTCTCTGGTTTGGCTTAGCTTGAAAGTCATTACACTGCAGAACATGGTCATCTACTTCTCTCCACGAAACTCGTCTGTGATCCAAAGAGACACCTCGCTTTTTTATGCGATGTCTTGTAGAACTTGAATTTTGTAATATCGTCAATAACAACTCATCCACTCCCTAAGCACATTTTTCTTCATGTTTCTTTAATATGGTTCTGGGACAGAGAGAAGATTCTTCTCATTTTCAAATGATTTCAGTGCTTGAGAATTGTTATAAAACAAAACCTCCACAGTGAGAGTGTGATTCTGCAACCCATCATTGTTTTGACTCTTCTTGCATATTTGTCTTGTTTCATATTACATGATTCTAAAAAGCACTGTAATTGAAATAACATTTGGTCTCAAAGTGAATTATATATGGTGTAATCCTGATGCACAAAACCTTATTCTGTTACTTTTTGGATGATATGTGATCATCCATCCATTCACCCATCTATCTAGGGATGGGTGATATGGTCAAAATTATGAAGGTCATTTTAAGCCACCAATTGAATTAATGGGACGTATACATCACAATATATATCCCTCCCATTAATTCAATTGGTGGATTAAAATGACCATATGTGCTTTCATTACATTTGATTATTTCCTTCTTTTATTTGTAATGAATAAATTTTGGCCCAGCATTCTCTATATAAACTTGGCAACTTAACATCAATGATGTGTTTGTTGTTAGTTATTACATACCTGGGGTCAAGTGAGCTGACTAACTCTCTGAACCCTGGCTTTTCAGTGATATTAATGGGGACCATGTCCTTACATATGCGTTTCGTTATGGTATGTGCAATTTCCTTTCATTGTCGAGATTTTTTGTGATATGGATTGCCTCTGACAAAATACTGTTTATGGCATTTAATTAGTCTCAAAACTCATGTGAGTGCTTTTTTGTTCAATTTGCACAAACCCTCACTTGTGTAAGTATATATTTTTTTTACTTTACTTACTTTTGAGACTTGACAATAATGTAGCAGTGTAACAATTTAGAGTAGCAAATAATTCTGATATGCATGTCTTTGGAGTGTGGGAGAAACCCAGACTACCCAGAGGAAATCCACACATGGATGGATGAGAGCATGCAAACTCCACACCGAAGGACCCCATTCGACTGCAATGGTCTAACAAGGAACCTTCTTTCTTTGAGGTGCTAACCACTGCACCATCATGTTGCTCTGGTATAAGTATAAGTCTGGTAAATCTTAAAAGTTAAGCTGTAAATCCTCTTTGGAAGAAGCTTGCTTTAATCGAGTGGATATTGTCTCATCCTCACTAAGTCCTTTGATTGTCTCTGACCCTGAGTATTGGCCTTTGATATCATGAGTCGTCATGTGCTGATTTGTGTCAGAGTAAATCCCCTCTCGTCATCCTTCTGGCCTCAACCAATAAATATACATTTAAAACAATTTGCTGCAAATTGAACAAAACCCCTGACCATGTCATCCTGTTAGCATCATAGCAAAAGTTCAGGAAAATTGCATGGCAATATTTAATTGGACAAAGAAATGCATGCTTCATAGAGAGGGTTGGAGGGTTGAGCAGATGGAATTATGGCTTTAAGTTAATTGGGCGTAAAAGGGTGACTGAACTATTTTTACATTTGTTTACACTATCATACTGTAGCTATCTATGTTGTGCTTAGTGCTCTACTATACAGTCTGAGAAAGACATTGCTTAAGGCTGGTACTGCTTTGTTTCAGTAGACAAGATGATATTATCTTTAAGGAGCCCATTCAGAATCACACAATATTTCTTGGCACAGAAAGTCTCTATTCAAATCGGCATTTAATTCCGTTTTTGCTAGAGGTAGAGGTTGTAGTGCAGTCTCATCCTCACATGTTACATCCGTCGGTCAAAGAGTGTCTGATATTGTTTGTACACATTTTTGGTTCAGGAACTAAAATATGATTTCCGCATTTCCATAGCCACAGGCATTAGTATTGTCAGCATTACCATGGCAATACTACTTTTGTCTGGCAATGTCTCGTTGTACAGCAGGCAAAGAAGCAATTTAAGGCAAATTTTATTGAGCATGGGCAGATTTGTAAAATCCAGGAAAATCTAGTTTTGATTATATCAATGTCATCTAGATGTAAATTAGACCAAGTTTGCACTTGAGCAACTAAAGCAGATTTCCTTTCTTGACAGAGTGGAAGTGGACCAATGGTTGGAGGTTCCAATACACATGATAATTCATACTATAATTCCTGTTAACAGCAAGCATTATCATTTAAGTTATTGTACAAATGGCAGCACGTCTGCCTCACAGCAAGAAGGTCCTGGGTTGGAGTCCTTGGCTTGGCGAGGGTTTTTTTGTGTGCAGTTTCCGTGTTCTCTCCATGTTCTCCCCATGCTTGTTTGGGTTTCCTCTGGGTACTTTAATTTTCTCCCACATTCCAAAGATGCACAATAAGGTAACTGGCTCTTCCAAATTCCCTGTAGGTGTTGATGCGAATGTGAATATTTGTATGTGTGTGTTGGTGCTGCGATGGTCTGCTGAGCTGTTCAGGGTGTACTCTGAGTTAGTCTGTGTTGTCTGAGTTAGGCTCCAGCCTCCCTGGAATCGTAATAAGGTTAAGCGGTTCAGCAAGTGAGTGAGGGAGTGAGTGAGTGAGTGAGTGAGTGAGTAATTGTACAAATGCTCACATAAGTAGCAACAGATGTTATAATACTACTAAGAGAGCTTATTATACTGAGGTGGATATATATTGTGATTCAGAATCAATAACCTGAGTGTGAGTCCAAGCCCAGGCCTCAGTCTGATGGAGAATCTGTAGTGAACTTGAACACTGCTGTTCATCAGTGGTCTCTATGCAGTCTGGCTGAGCTTGAGCAAATTTACCAAAATAAATTAGGGTCTAGATTTGCAATGCTGATACAGACGTATCCAGACAGCTCTAATTGCAAAAAAGGTGGCTCTTCCAAGACCCAGAGTACTTATGTAAAAATAAAAAACATTTCTGCCTTTTTGTTTAACTAACCTTTGTACCACAAAAGAAATATTTTCCACCTCTAAATAAACATACGGTGTAAATTAAATAGGAAAAAAAATCCCAACCGACTGAATTAATGTGTTATTGTGAAAAAGTTTAAGAGGTGAATACTGGAATAAAAGGCAATTAAAGGCAAATGGAATTAAATATATAATTGTTATATATGTTTCTTTAATTTGTGATCTTGGCTTGTGGCAGCACATATCTTAATTTATATTTTTTTATTAATATATGTAGTAAAACTGATTCCATAAAGTGTTGTAACATAATTAAAAGGTCAGTGTGGCACACCATTGTTACAGAGTCATCATTTAGTGTAGTGTCCATAGTAGCAGTAAGTTATGAAAGGTATTTTTAAAAAAGGTAAGGTACAGTAGACAGGTGGCATGGTGACATAGTAGTTAGCACATCCACCTCTTAGAAAGAAAGTCCTGGGTTCGATTCTCAGACTCGAGTGTTTCTGTGTGGAGTTTGCATGTTCTCCCTGTGCTTGCATGGGTTTCCTCTGGGTACTCCAGTTTCTTCCTACATTCCAAAGACATGCACATTAGACTAATTGGCTGTTTCAAAGTGCCCCAAGGTGTGGATGTGAGTGTGAATGGTTTTGTGTGTATTGCCCTGCGATAGATTGGCTGTTTAGAAATAGGCTCAAATCTCCCCACCAGCCTAACAGTAGGATTAAGCGGTTCAGCAAATGAGTGAGTTACAGTAGCTGAGATGACCAAAAGCATCTTAGTAACAGTAATGAATTCATCCATTTGCCGAACCGCTTAATCCTACTAGGGTCGCAGGGACCCCAGCTGACGCTGGGCGAAGGCAGGGTAAACTCTGAACAGATGGTCTGTCCATCTCAGGGCCACGCGTACACCCATTCACACCCACACACACCTGGGGGAATTTAGAACAGCCAAGTATCCTAATGTGCATGTGTCTGGATTGTGAGAGGAAACCGGAGTATTTTGAGAAAACCCACACAAGCACACAAACTCCCCACAGAAACACACTCACCGAGCCTCGGACTCGAACCCAGGACCTTCTTGCAGTGAGGTGGACATGCTAAGCACTATGTCACCATGTCACCCCCACAGTTATTTTAAATATGAAAGTCGAAGTAGAAGACAAGACCTGTTTTCTTTCAGCTTAAGCTTTTAAAGCTATTAAAAATTAAATGATTGTTTTTCATTGTAAAAAAGCCTTTTTAAAACCTTGAATAATTGGTGACACATTTGATAAGATAAAACCTTCATAATTATTAAAACATCTACATGGTTGGTAAAGTATTAGTGTGAAAACAGTTCTTATGCAATACATGTGAACTGCTTACTGGCAATTCCACTCAGCAGGTATTCAGAAAGAAAGAACTTAAAGGGTTTTAAGTAAAACCCTGTAAAAAGGTCAGATTGCTCAATTAAAGAACAAATGAGTGTATTTTAGTTTTATTAAAGTATGTTATAGAATGCTGCTACTCATTTAAAGGTGCAGTTTCTAGTGTTGAGGTTCCAGATTACAATTAGCTGGAATTTCGTTTCCCACCCCTTCCCGTTGAAGCCTGTTTATGCTCCCCATATAGATATAAACATCTTATGGTAAGGTTCAGAAAACTCAATTACTTTTTTAAATAAAAAATTATTTATTGACGATATACTTAATTTCTTTTTAATAGATCCTCCAAAATGTTACACACTGTACCTTTATTATTTAAAATAAACCAATCCAAGCCTGAAATATGGTAGGGTATAATAAGTAAAAACAAGGGTTACCTTCCTTTATGCTAGGTTGGTACCACCCAGTGTAATCCATTTGTCTCATTATTATGTATGGTGTACTTGGAAAGTTGCCTTAAGTATACATAAAGCTTATATATGCTGAATATAACTCATATTAAAAAGTGCAGTACTGCGGTGTAGTGGATATAACATCCACGGTGTTGCCGTGTAGAGTTTGCACGTCCTCCCCATGCCTTCGTGGGTTTTACTCTGGTTTCCTCCCACAGTCCAAATGACTGAATGTTTCAAATTGCCCCTGGGTGTGAGTGTGAATGGTAGTGTGTGTTGCCCCTGTGATGGACTGGCGAACCCTGCCCTCACTCATTGTTGGCTGAGATAGGCTTCAGCCTCCCCATCTCCCTAGTAGGATTAAGCTGTTTGGAAAATTAATGAATATTGAAACGTATACTACATCCATATTTCTAAATCTAAAAGATACATAATAATGGTACAAAAGGTTAGGATCGTCACCCCAGCAATGAGGAAATCTAATACAATCTAATACCCTATTTAGTGTAGAGACTGGTTTTGAAACCAAATATTATATTAAAGTGCTTATATTAACCCTCCACTTCAATAAACTTTCTGCAACGCCACTTGGCCTCATTATCTAAAAAGTTGCCTCCATTTCCAACTGGTTGTAATCAAAATTCCCTCTCGAGCTCTTAATGTCTCATGAGCTTCACTAGCCATAAATTTTCTCAGCCCCTCTTCCCGAGCTCCGTTCTAAGTGTAACCTTGACTAACAGTTTAGCTGCTTTAATGCAGTCTGGCCACAAAGGTCACATAAATAAAGTTACACAGCCAGTTTATGTTTGTATTAGATTTAGGCTTAAGCTACTGTATATTCCGCAGTTCATCCTCCACAGCCTTTCCTTCATGAAATATAAGCTCCTGTGTGGTTTTGGCATTCTCTGGTATAGAGCTAAAATCCTGCTGGTGGTTAGTATTTTACCTGTATTATTGTGGGTCATTGCTATGAGGTTACAGAAGTCTAACTTTCAAGGAGGATCATATACAATGATTTATTTGCCACCAATTTATTTCTTAGAAAAGCAACAATAAATTGGTATTACACAGAAAGCAATTTTCATGAAAAATAGCTCACAGGCAGGAAGCCTGTTTAGTAGTCAGGTCAGAATAGAAGATGTCATATTTTTTAGCTTTGTGTCTTGCAGTGGAGCATGTTTATCATCCACCTGCCAAATAATTCTCCAGCATTTCCAAAATGTCACCATTTTCAACTAGTTTTGCCTTACCGTAATGGTACACCATTGTATCTTGGTCAGTTTATCGTAGTTTAATAATTGAATTATCTCACCTGGCTGGCACAGTGGCATGGTGGTTAGCATGTCCGCCTCACACCAAGAAGGTCCTGGGTTCGAGACCCAGGGTCGGCGGTGTGAACTTGCATGTTCTCCCTGTGCGTGCATGTGTGCGTGGGTTTCGTCCAGGTACACTGGTTTCCTCCCACAGTCTAAAGACATGTACAGTACTAAATTGGACACAGATAAGCATGTTCTATAAGTACCAATCTCATCTCATAGGAAAAGAATACCTTTTTATGATGTGTGAAAGAAACATTGAATCAAAATTTATACATTGGGAAGCCCGCTGGTGTAGTGGTTAGCACGTTTGCCTCACTGCAAGAAGGTCCTGGGTTCAAGTCCTGGGCTTGCCAAGGGCGTTTCTGTCTGGAGTAAGCATGCTCTCCCTGTACTTGCATGGGTTTCCTCGAGGCACTTCAGTTTCCTCCCACAGTCCAAAAACATGCACATTAGGCTAAATAGCTGCTCCGAATTGCCCCTAGGTGTGAGTGTGAGTATTGTATGTGGTTGTATGTGTGTTGTCCCTGCAATAGTCTGGCGAGTAGCTCAGGGTGTACTCCGCCTCTGCCCAGAATCGGCTGAGATTGGCTCCAGCCTTTCCCCGACTCTAGTAAGAGATCTGTGAAATGGAGAAAGTTTAAGAATCTCTTGGGGCTTAATGCCCAACAAATTAGGAGAACGATGATGTCCAAGGCAAACTTTAAGCAATTGTTAGATGATATGTAAACAGGAGCGCCCTAAGAGGTCTAGAGCCTTTCTGAGGGAAAAATGATGATGATGATGATGACAAGCTTTTCGTCAAATGAATGAATGAATGAAGGATTGAATAATCTCACTTTGTGTTAAACCTGATTGAGTTTTATAGTGAAACATTTTGTAAATGTTCTTTACGAAAGCAGTAATTAAAATAATTGTGGAAAATATGGACTATGGAAATTATGCAGCTATAGTAAGGTTTGGATTGTAGAAATACAATTTAATTATAATATAAAAAAGCAAAAACTGTTTGTGTCCATCACAGTCTTCTCTAGCGAAGTACAATCCAGTATAGCAATGATAATGTAATGAATATCATTTCCTGGCTTCCATTATAATTAGATATG
>JAOUQZ010000030.1:2653548-2665258 GCA_028564935.1 Neosilurus hyrtlii
TCTAGCGAAGTACAATCCAGTATAGCAATGATAATGTAATGAATATCATTTCCTGGCTTCCATTATAATTAGATATGGCATTTGCTGCACTGTTTGTTGAATGAGTCTGACTTTATGTCATCTAATGTGGAAATTGGCTTTCGTGTTATCTCCTTTCCTTCTTCATACAAAGCCCCAAATAAGATGAAGGTTATGTTGAAATTTGTTTGTAATAACTGGCTTTGAATTGCAGTGTATTTATCAGAACTGTTCTAATTATAACGAGCAGATACAAAGAGGACGGAGGAATTATGGCCACGTGGAATTTATTGCATTCTGTATCTCGGACAATAGGTTTACTATTGCAAAACAATATTTCTTTGACTGTGTATTTAGACATCAAAGGATATCAGACATGCTGCAGAAATAGGTGTTTCAGTTTAACCAGTTTGAAGCAGTACATGAAAGTACTGAGCAGAGGAGAGGTGAAGGGGGAGACAACAGCAGCAAACTGGTCACTGTCGCTGTTAGCCATTTCTGACCTTTGTAAAACTGTGTGCTGAAGTGCTACACCCCCCACCCCCCACCCGCTGAACAGTACGGATTACTGCTGTCCGCATGTTCCTGGCAGGTTGCATAGATCTATTTCTGGGGGAGTTCTTCCTTGCCACCATTGCCACAGACTTACTCTTTACTGATATATAGGTTTAATAGAGAAATGTTCATAACTTAAACTTCATAAGTAAAATCACAAGTTTAAATTCCAATTTCCAATAAATTCCAAAAAGTTTTACTATGTAAAGCTTCTTTGTGACAATATAAGTTCTATAATATAAGTCCCAGGCTCAGGGAGGGTGTTTCTGTGTGGAGTTGGCATGTTCTCCAGGTACTCCTGGTTCCTGCACATGAGGCTAACTGGCTGTTCCAGATTGCCCCTAGGTGTGGATGTGAGTGTTAATGATTGTGGCTGTGCAATGATCTGGTGAGCTGTTCAGGGTGTACCCCTCCTTCACCCAGTGTCGCCTGAGATATAGGCTCCAGCCTCCTCGCAATCCTAGTAGGGTTAAGCACTTTAGCAAATGACTGAGTGAGTAAGCTCTACTGAACAGACTTGAATTAAATCTAGATATTTTTCTGGGCCCTACAGAGTTTTAATACTATTATAAAAAAAACAATAGCCAACTTTTATTTTATTGCATGGTCACGGACTTGCATCGGCCAACACTAGCTGTCATCTCAGAGCTTCTGTGTCCCTGACTGGATCCTCAGCAGTGGGGTTACAATATGCGTGGATTCTACATGCTCTTGTGTCTGTGTGTTTCTCCCATCTTATCTTCCAAAGAACATGCAGGTGGGAGGCTTAGCTTTTTCACCGTAACCAGGATAAACCAGTTACTGAGGACGACTTTTTGAAAGAACAATCATAATGTGGATTAGTTATCATTTATATTGATTATTAAATTGGGTGTTTTAAGCTGAGCACAAATGCTGAGACTCTGATAGGGCAGGTCATAAGAAAGGGCCGGTTCAGCACACCTCCACAGAATTCCCTTTCATTTGAACCGCGTCTCTGATTAATAGAAAATCTCCTTGTGCTCTGCGGCCGAATGCCTCGCCTCTGATAATTGGATTCTGGAATAAGTCCAGATTCTGCTTTACATTGCTTTTTACATGACGACACGGGATTCCAGTGCTCTTCAATATTACATTTTCACTCCAGGCGTGTGAATGAAATATTCATACCAGAAAAGTACTTTAATATGGAGACCTTTTGTGGATAATTTGCAGCTTTCCTGCTTCTTTTCTAATGGTTTTTCTGTGTACATGGCAGGTCATGCTGGCACGAAATGTGGTAAAAATATAACCCCTGAATGTGGACCTAAGGTTGCAGAAACAGCCTTTATAAGTTCTCGGTTCCATCCTGTCTAGACACGGACTCAGAACTAGAGTTTATCGCAAACCCTTATCAGAACATTGATAGATGTTTTAAATGCAGTCAGCAATCAAGATTTAATGAAAAGGAGCTCAACAAGGTTAGATGATGGATGACCAGAAGCAGCTGTACTGTATATGGCGAATGCCTCATGGTTTCAAAGAGGAAGAAACGGACACAGGGAATATTCTGACACTTCAAATCAAAAAAGAATGAGAGTCTGCATGGATTATTCATATTCTTCTGATAGAATACTATGTAAGATCTTCGTATTTCAGAATGCTTGTTTTAGATACTTCCTTTTCACAATTTCTTCAAGCCTTATGTAAGGAAACAGGATAAATAGACTTGTGCATTACAGACTAGTAGCTTTTAAATTTATGTCCAACCCAATCTGCCCCAACCCCCCGTTTACACACACATAGACACAGATTTTTTTCACTTGTGAGGGATTTTAGTAATATCTTGAGAGGACGCAAGCACAGGGAAGCATGGTGGTGTAATGATGATCACTCATCTCTGCTGTCAGCCAGAAGGTCCTGGGTTCGAGTCTTGGGTTCGGCATGGACATTTCTGTGTGGAGTTTGCTTGTTCTCTACATGCTTGCATGAATTTCCTCCGGGTACCCCTCGGTTTTCTCACACAGTCCAAAGACATGCACAGTAGGCTAAATGGCTGTTTCAAGTAGCCCCTAGTGTGAATGTGTGTCTGAATGGCTGTGTGTGTGTGATAACTGTGATGGATTGGTCAGCTGTTCAGGTTTGCGCAGAGTCGGCCAAGATAGGCTCATAGCCTCCGTGCAGTCCTAGAAGGATTAAGCAGTTTAGCAAATGAGAATGAATGAATGAATGAATGTGGTGATTTCTGCTTTGAAATATTACAACTTTTTGATGATTTTTAGTTTGTTTTTTAGGACAATCAGACACTCACTGGTCCCCACAAGGTTTTGTAGCCATCCTAAATTTCCGTGATGTTCTGAAAAAACCTATTAAGTCACATCATGGTTATTTTTGAGACAAATGATCAACTGTGAGATTTAGGCCCCAGTTATTTAAAGTCCAAGTAGGATTATTGATTTTATGGGACTTACTGTATTTTATGAGGCGTATGATAATATATTATTCCCATTGTTTGTTTGTTCACAACTCTAAATTTGATCAGGTAAAACCTAATAAGTCCCAATATTTCCAGACCAGGGCAGCACCGTCCAGGACACTGAATTGACTTTGTTCTAAATTTTCAGTATATTTTGAAGGCAGGGTACACCCTGAAGAGTTTGCCAGACTATCACATGGCTATTTACACTCACATTAACACCTAGGGGCGCATGAGAATATCCAGTTCACTTAATGTGTATGTCTTTGGACTGAGGGAGGAAACTGTAGCACCCAGAGTACAATCATGCAAGCATGGGGAGAACACGAAAGTCCAACCAGGAATACCCTTACTGGGCACCAGGCTCAAATCCTGGACCTTCTTGCTGTGAGGTGGACGTGCTAACCACCATGCTACCACGCCGTTGTGCTACCCAGTAAATTCACTTTATTGTCATCTAATTATTGAATTAATTGTAAAAATGAGTAGGAATTGTAGTGGAATGTAAAAGAGCCCATGCTAATCTATAGCTGGACTCGTTGCTGTGAGCAGCCTTTACTGATCTTGAAGCTAATTGTTTTTAATATCATTAAACATGGATCAATACCACCCTATCCAGAGATATACTGGATGAAACATGATAGTGGTTTGATTTGCTTTATTAAAATTATGAACCTCAAGCTCACAATCACTTTTTATTACCCTTTCCATATATAGCCTAATGCAGCAATAAGTTTGCCTCCTATGTATGATGAGATTTTCCCATCACAGTGTAAAGTTAATGGCATGGTCATGGCTATGTAAGGCTATTCAGTCAGAGTAAACACATCTCGAAGCTGCTGCCCATGACCTCCCCCTTCAGAATCAATTTTGGAATGTTGGAAGGCTAGATTCAAAAGGTTTTGGCATTGGAGTGTGATCTATAGAAACACAAAGAGAGTGCTTTTCTAATAGAGAATATAAAAATCTTAATTTGGTTATGACATCACCCATTGTGTGTGTAGCAGCAGGCAGTAATGGGTGGGCAGAGCCTCACATGCCGAGTAATTTGGGACTTTGTGAGTTTGCTCATTTGCTTCTGATGAGGGGGTGAGCTACTGTAAACAGCATGCAGATTAATGAGCTTTCATTAGGCGAAGCTGCCTGAAAAATGGTCTGAGAACCCAGGCTGTGTTTATGTTAGTGGTTGTCTGGGTCAGAGCAGATAGACTCTACCTGATACAGCTTTCAATCATGCCTTGACATGTACCCATCCTCCTTTATAGATCTTTCTGTGTTTACACTCTCTGATTCTATTCTAACTCTGGGTACGGTTTATAACCAATATTTTATGATAAGGCAAAATAAATTGACTCTGGTCCTTTATTTATTTATTTATCGATCTATCTATCTATCTATCTTATCTATCCATGTATCTATCTATCTATCTATTTATGCATTTATTTATTTATCGATTTATTGATTTATCGATGTATTTATTCATTCATTCATTCATTTCTTTCTTTCTTTCTTTTTATCGTTGTTTGCTTTCGAGACGCATTTCACCATTTCACCACTAAGTCCATATTTTTCGTCTACTTGGAAAAAGTGCCGATAATTAAAATACAGAGCCTCCCTGTGCTTGTGTGCATTTATTCCAGGAACTCCAGTTTCCTCGCACAGTCAGATAACTGCCTTTCCGGATTGCCCGTATATGTGTGAGTGTGAATGGTTATGTGTGTTGCCCTGCGATGGTCTGGCAAGCTTTTCAGGGTGTACTCCACTGTTGCCCAGTGTCAGCTGAGATAGACTCCAGCCTCCCTAATAGGATTAAATGGTTTGGCAAAGGAGTGAGTAATTAGAATAATTGTAATTTGTTTGAGATACTGTATGTTTTATGAAGCGAGCATGTTTAGTTATTAACCAAAAATAGTCTGATATAATGAAGTATAATTCGTTCAAGAGATTTTCTTTTTTCTGATTGGTGCAAAGCCATTGAATAATTTTTTTTGTATTTATTATTACCACTGGATAGCTGAATTATTGATAAATTGAATGAATATTGCACAACTGGCACACACAACACAATAATGTGACTGTCAGCTTTAGAAGTGTTTCGAATGAATAATAAAACAATTATAGAATTCAGCTTTTGTATGATAGAGGATTATTTGCCTTCGGATAACTACCCACAGATAACAATACTCCATTTATAGGAGCCAAGTCTGGTTTGAATTGATGTGGACATTACACACACACACACACACACACACACACACACACACACACACACACACACACACACACACACAATCTATCAAAAGAAAATGGTTTCCAATAACTGCAATATCTCATTTCATTGTAGGCTTTCAATCCGGATATTGAAGTAGCCATTGCAAAACATTGAATTTGTGTTCCAGCAAATTAATTATTTTATTTTCTGTTGGATTTATGTTAGAGGTTATTATATTGGTAAAATGGCCAATATTTGAGTTTAAAATATCCAGAATATGAATCCTATCAATCTTCACAAAGGGTCATGCACTTGGGTGATGGAGGGTAAACCAACCATAGATCACCTAAGATCCAAGCCCCCCCCCCCCCCCCCCCCCCCCCCCCCCCCCCCCCCCCCCCCCCCCCCAATTACCTGGTAATCCCTATATACCTTAAACAATTAAAATTAAAATAATAATTTGTTGGTACTTGAAACTTTTCTCAGCAATATTTCTGTTACACATTGAGAGGGAATTAGATTATTTTACCATTCTTGTCAGCCCCACCATTAGGGTGGTTCAGTGGGTACAAATGTGAGGAAAATCTCTGTCCATAATTCATCTATATATCACTTTTATTGTTAAAAACATTTCATAATCATCAGTTTTACTGAAATCAGTTTATTTAAACTAACATAATCAGGCAGTTTTTATTGTTCTTTTTTGGGAAACGCTAATTAATTAATTAATTAATTAATTAATTACATTTTTTTACCACAAATCTTATTTTTGTTTACTTTTCCTGTATTACTTTATAATAAGACTTGTATTTATTACCAAAAAAACCCCAAAACAAAACAAAAAAAAAAAACCCACCTTTAAGGAGCAAGTTTTTTTGGTTCGGTGTTGTATGAGTAAGCTCAAAAGACCCAGTTAGCTACACAGCGCTGTTAGCTCAGTGCCTGTAGAGCTAACCTCACCTGTCTTGGTCACGGTTAAAATATCTAAATATAAACTATAATAATCTAGTTTTAGTTTGCTTTTCTTTATGTTTTAGTGTAGTATGTGCTAAACTACGAATGAATGAATATGGTCAAAAAACTTTGTTACATACATAGCGCTTAACTGGGTTTGAAGCACAAAGCTTACCTGACCTGCCTCTGTCAAAATTAAAATATGTATATATTCAAATTATTATACATTATATATGGGCTGTTTCATGGTCAGGGTTGTCTTTTTAAAATTATACAAGGGACCCCTTTAAGTAGGCACTTTATGACTGTCTCTTGTTATTGTTGTATAGAGGAAGAGTAGTCCCAGCTACACTCGTGAAATCTTTTCTCAGTTCCGATAAATAGTGATATCAGAGGAATATATTGCACAAGTACAGAATTTAATTCTCTTCACTGAAATAAACTAGTAGCTTTTACCTGATCAAATTCTAAATTGCCTCCTAATTACTAACTAACTTTTACTTTTCGAGGGGTATTTTCATATAATCTAGAAAGACGTTCTGCTGCTTGTAAGATTTATTTAATCTAAGTGGCTTTGCGGGAT
Source organism: Neosilurus hyrtlii (assembly GCA_028564935.1). NCBI lineage: Eukaryota > Metazoa > Chordata > Actinopteri > Siluriformes > Plotosidae > Neosilurus > Neosilurus hyrtlii. Next base: position 2,660,305 of record JAOUQZ010000030.1, read on the forward strand.
CCTTTGTTCGTCAAAAATATCTTCTCCGGAAAGTACACATTACATGTGGAGGACAGAAGTGCTTTTTACCAGATATTAATTGCCTTTTCTAAAGAAGCGTAGTACTGTATAGCTTGCTGAAAAATAAAATTGGGATTGGATGTGAACTACGTTCTGTACAGAGTTCCACATCAGCTCGATAAGCATGTCTGTCAAAAAGGGTCTTCTCCGGAAAATCACAATGATTGTCACTGATGATGTTGTTACTGCAGTTAATAATAAATACAACTGATGTTGCATGAAACCTGCTCAGATAATGTGTTTAGTGAGCTTTTATTCTTAATGCTGTGAATTATGTACAATTCTGATATACCTGAGACCCTGTACCTGTTATACTTTCACCCGGTGTAATTTATATACCATTAGTTACTTCACACTAAATATTCTAGTCTCATCAGGTGTTGACTGGTAACAAGAAACCACAAACACACACACGCACACAAAATTTAATTTAGGTAGGCAGATAGACATGTTCATGGAGTAAATGCTGAAATTAGAAGCTTACTGTATGCACGAAAGCTTAGATTCAGGTGTGTGACTCTGGCTTAGTTGTGGCAATCTAATGGAACACCAAATATAAAAATACTTATGACCAGAAAACAGAAATGAATCAATGACAAAAGAAGATAGAACACGAACTCATTAAACAAAGACTTAAACTAAGAAGAGAAGTGACACAAATGAAAGGGGAAATCAGGTAGTGAAAGGAAAGGTGATGAAAAGCAAACTCGGGCTCAGTAATCTGGTGAAGAGGGCTGCTGGAAGCATGGGAGAAACCTATCAATAGAGACATCTATTTAGGCAGTCCCTAAATTTAATATCGCAGCCAGTCAGAATGTCGAGATATTGATTGTCCTGGGCTCTTGTCATTTGCGATCTTAAATAGAGGGATGATATCAATCGGCTCTGTTGACCTGTAGAGAAAATGGCTAGTTGGACTCAAGGGAAAACGTAAAGACATTATGAATACCGTGTCGAGGATTTTTTTATTGGCTAAATATTTTACCGTTGTTTACGATGTTTCACATCAGCTGTCAAACAGCAATGAAACCTGATTAGAGCTAAAGGAAAAAAGAGGAACGTGTCCATGATGTTTGTGAAAACTAGTCCTTTTTTCTGTCAGGTTAATAGAAGGTGGCAAGACTGCAAGACTCCTTTCCATCATATGTCTTTGTTATCTCCAGTTTCCAGAAAAGAAAGACAGTCAAACAAATACCCTTCAGATAAAAGCAGAACCCACATGATGACAGACAAATTATATTACATTACAGAAGCCTTTTGCTATCAGGGGTCGTTTGTTTACAGCTGAACCCGGAATACTACATTTTTGTGAAAAGTGGCATTGAAAGACATTAAATTTCTGTTTCTGTTAAACTTTTAAAGATATTGCTTGGGTCATGACTTTGTCGGTATGGATAAATAAGTGGTTTGGATCCTAAGGCATAAAAGGAAGAACAGAAAACCCTAGAGCATGAAGGATAAAGATCATATGTACTAAACATTTATTGTTCAAGTCAATGTATTGTCAAATACATATATGCCGGTCTTCCTTTACTTAAACTTTAAAGCGTCACTGAAGGTGATACAGAAAGCACTGACCAAAAAACTTGGCTTGGGTGTTTCTGTGTGGAGTTTTGCATGTTCTTGTGCTTGCCTGGATTTCATCCGGTTACTCTGGTTTCCTCCACCAGTCTAAAGACGTGCAAATTAGACTAACTGGATTTGAGTGTGAGTGTAAATGGTTGTTTGTGTGTGAGTGTGTGTGTTGGCTCTGCGATGGCCTGGCGCGGTGATCAGGGTGTACTGCTCCCTCACCCAGTGATGGCTGAGATAGGCACCAGCCTCCCCGCAAACCTAGTAGAATTAGGTGGGTTGGCAAATGAGGGAGTGAGTGATGAGGAAGAAAGAATTTTCTATACGAAATACATTTGTAATATGTAAAGGACAAAAATTTGTAACAACACGAGGTGCTTTTGTCATTTATTTAAAAGTGTCTTTATTTATTTATTTGTTTGTTTGTTTCGCTGGTAAGGAAAGGCTTGAGGCATGGCATGTTTCACGTATAATGCTGTTTATATGGGGAGGGGCTACTTCAGGTAAATACTTTTGGCTTGGTAGCCCATATCTCAGGTTGATTGTATTTAGCATCTGAAGGAACCTGTTTATATGAACCTGAATGTGTGGGCACCATATGTCTGGTGATAAACACCATAGAGTGCAGTATTCATTGAACACAATTAGGTTTTTTTAGAGCTTGCCGTTATAACACTTTTACAGAGCTACTCCTGCTACCCGGCTGCACAAATGCGTCTGAGATTCATTCATTCATTCATTCAATCATCTTCTGAACCGCTTAATCCTAATTAGTGTCGCAGGGAGGCTGGCATCTATCTCAGCCGACTCTGAGCGAGGGCAGAGTACACACTGACGGCAACTCGATGGCGTACTCTTTACCAAAGTCAGCAATAGTTTTTTTACACAAAAAAACACAGACAGTGAGAGACATGGCTGGCCTTTCAAGTTCAAGAAGCTTTGTCATTTTCAACTGCATGTAGCTGACACAGTACATAGTTAAATGAAACGACGTTTCTCCAGGACCAGGTGCTCCATAAACATACAACATAAAGATCAAATTCGGAAAAAACAACACAGAGCAATGGCCAAGGTTTTTGTCCTAGCCACATAAAGTGCAAAGTGTGCAACAGTAAAAAGACAATACAGTGCAAAAACAGTACAAAAAGAAAAAGTACAAAAAGAAAAACAAGAGTAAGACACTTAAAGAAAGAAAAAGATGAGATGGAATAAAAAAGAAATGTTCAGAGTAGCAGCAGTTGAGGTAGTGCGAATAAAATATAGGCGTAGACATAAATATAAACATAGCAGCGGAATGAAATAATAAACAGGCGTGAGGTAGTGCAATGAATAGTGAACAATGTAAGGTATGTGTGTGTCCACACAGGACAGTGTGTGTGTGTGTGCGTGTGCGTGTGTGTGTGTGTGTGAGGGAGAGAGATTTTTGTATAATTCAGTCCTGGGTATTGAGGAGCCTGATGGCTTGAGGAGATACACTGTCACACAGTCTGGTTGTGAGGGCCCGAATGCTCCGGTACCTCTTTCTAGATGGTGGGAGGGTGAAGAGTGTGTGTGAATGGTGTGTGGGGTCATCCACACTGCTGATAGCTTTGCGGGTGCAGTGTGCAGTATAAATATCCAAATGGGTGCAGTTCCCAAACCAGGCGATGGTCCCTCTGTGGAACACAGTCAGGATAGGGAAAGGGAGATTTCTTCAGCCTTTTCAGGAAGTACAGGCGCTGCTGGGCTTTCTTGGAGGTGCAGCTGGTGTTGAGTAACCAGGTGACGTTCTCTGCCAGATGAACACCAAGGAATTTGGTGCTCTTGACGATGAACAGCGGAGAATGATCACTCTGTGTTCTCCTGATCTCCTGTTTGATAACCCAGTTGCGTGCACTGGGGGATGTACAGCAGTGACAACTCTGTGAAAGTAGAGCTTGAACCCCCAACCTTTGGATCAGTAAGCCAAGCACCCTACCGTGGGACCATCACTGCCCCCATGTGTCTGAGATGGTGAAATAATTTTGTCGTACTACTAGTCTTAGTTGCATCCGATTTTAGACAAACTTTACAGTGGACAATGGTTTGTTATTGTCGGATTTTGCATAAACAAACCATTTCTAAATTACCAAGAAGACAGAGCCAATTTTTGAGACTAGCTCCTGATTTGTTGACTGCTGTGCTGCCTTCTTGCTAATGTGCATGTGGTGTTTAACGGGCGGGGGTCATCTACTGGATGGAACAGACTGGAGCCAATGACTGAATGAGCACGAGGCAGGATGGGGCGCCAGCTACGTAGTGAAGTAAAAAAATATCCGGAGCATAAAAAAATTGTTAGCGTTAAAGTAAATCACGACTTTCATTTTACTCATCATCCTAAACCAGAAATTTGAATTCATCAATAAAATCGATGTATCGCTCATCTCAAGTCAGCAGCAGAAGAAAAGTGCTATTTTTTTATCAACTGCATTGGCTAGTGAATTGGCGACATATCCAATAAATTAATTAGAACACGATTAACAGGTTTAAACATGGGGATAACATGAGCCTACCATGGAACCCCTGGGAGACCTGGTGCAGGAATCCATCATGCCAACATGGCTAGAGACCTGGCAGTAGAGATATGGTCAGGTGAATTTCAGCTTACACGTGTGCAGCAGAGATTTGGCTTCTCTCAGCTGCCTGCTGCTGTCTAACAGGAGGACTGCATCACACCCACAGATTTATGCCGCTGCTTTGCCAATCGAGCTCTGCTTCATTTGATTAAATATTTGGCACCGGGGTGAAGGGCAGTGGATTTGCAGTAGCTGTTCGGAAGTGTGTGCTTTGTGTGTAACATTTGATTTATATACGGGGTAAACATTTACCTATGATGTTGAGGACAATAATTGGGACATGGCCACATTCAGAGTGGAGTTATGTGTAAGTAGTGAGGATTTAATCCCAAAACTGAACACATTAATATTCAGAACAACAATAAATACAGAGTACAGACTTTTAAATAGGATGTGGTGCACAGGATTTTCACTGTAACACCTTATCTTAAAATGTGAAGGTGAACAACGTTAAAATTGGGTTGGACTGTAAATGCATAGAGTAGTGCTCTGTCAACCTTCAAATTCTTCAAAGTGTGTCCATCCTTTTGACCAAACCAGTTTAGCTCCAGGGGGTTTATTTATTTTGTGTTTTGGGCCTATTAGTATATTATTTAATGGGCAGAATATACCCATTTTTGGACAGTAGTCATATAAGGCACAGGGGTATTTTGTGTGTGTGAGTGTGTGTGTGTGTGTGTGTGTGTGTGTGTGTGTGTGTGTGTGTGTGTGTGTGTGTGTGTGTGTGT
>JAOUQZ010000030.1:2676781-2690042 GCA_028564935.1 Neosilurus hyrtlii
CACACACACACACACACACACACACACACACATATATATATATATATATATATATATATATATATATATATATATTTGTTTTTGTGCTTTTCTCCTTTTTGTCATTTTGCTGTTATAGCAAATGGGACAGGAGTCGCATCAATGACTAAATAGAAGACAAGAGATGAAGGGTTGTTTTGGTCAGCTGGGTCAGATTCATAAGAAATCACTGATGCAGCCACAGTCAGCACATGCTGTGTGTCTCAGGTACACACTGTGTTCGCTCTTGAGTGGAAATTGAGGTTTGTACTTCTTGGTGCTGCAGCTTGTGTTTTCAATTTCGATGGGTTCTATAAAATTTTGCTGGGAACATAACGTGTGCTCACATGATACCCATCATGATCCCGATTAGAGCCGATCATGTTCCCGATGTTATTCCAGTGTCAGTCCGGTTTAACGGTTTAGCCGATTTTCTTCCAATATGTAGTGCTGTTCTCCTCTTGTTACATGATGTGATTCCGATGTTATTTCACTGTTTCATCTGACGTTATTCTGATGTTTCATACGATATTATTACGATGTATACTGATGTTACACCAGTCTGTACTGATGTTGTTCCAATGTGTGTCTTATACTGTTTAAAAAACATGCAGATATCCTGGAAATGTGACTGGAATGTTTCTGGATGTTGCTGGATTTTTTCCAAATTTTATACCAGTGTTACATCAATCACTACTAATATGTAACGATTTATTCTTGTTGCACCAAATCACACCAAATATTTCAACACTACCAAAATATTTAACTTCCCTGAAGTTTTCTCAGAATTCTTAGAAGTGTTTGCTGATGTTCTCAGTTGTGTAGCAATGTGGTCAGTCCTCCGATGTAATATCAGAATATGATCAGGGCAAATCGGGATCATGATCAGTATTGTGTGAGCGCACCTTTACTTTAGATTTTTGAATGCTTGGATAATTTCTATGTTGCCAGATGACTCATATCTCCCTCTGCCAACCCAAAAGACACAGTGGATAAAAGAGCACAGATGGAAAAATAGCAATTTGTAACGAAACCTTAACAGTGTGGCTATTCTGGCGAGGATTAAATCAGTTAGGTTTGAGACAGGTGTGATCTCATTCGTCCCGTCATATTTGACGTGAAGGTTAATGAAAAGCACTCAGGGATGGGAAACAGTCTGATGTTTTCCAAAGCAGAGGTGCTGTTCATCTTTTGCTGTGTGCAGAACCCCAGGATTTCAATATAGGCAATTTTTTGTCCTACATGATGCATACATGATATTTTTCAAGCTGATGGTTGGTGAATTTTTTTTATTAGGGATATAGGAAGCGAAGGGACTTGACTTGACATGGAAATGAAAAGACTTGAGACAGGCACTAAAGCCTGTTTTAGATACGGTGATTATGGTATTAGGAATATATACAGCTTGTACAGAAATTAAACTGTTTTAATAACATTCCACGGGCATAAAAGGCATTTCTCTACGATCACATTATCTGGTGTCACATAAATGAGGATTCTTCCCACACTTCAAAGACATGCACATTAGGTTAACTGGCTGTTCCCAATTGTCTCTAGGTGTGAGTGTTAGTGTAAGTGGTTGTCTGTTGCTCTGCATTGGCCAGGTGAGCTGTTCAGGGTGTACCCTGCCTTCGCCAAGAGTCGGTTGGGATAGGCTCTAGTGTCCCCACATCCCTAATAGCACTTTGACGAATTAATGATGGCATTGTTTCTTTAAATGAATACACGTTTTCTAAGTAGAGTTTTTCTGCCTTAAAGAAAGAGGGTATTGGCACCCAAAGACTACCATAAATATACTTTAGTGGGAATTAATGCAGGATTTTTTCAGTACGAACATATTTCAGGTTTCTGCTTCAGTCATACTGAAAATTCCTCTCAGCGTTTCCCTTTTCTGCACTATAAAGACTGATTGCTTATCTTAATTTTAGCCAAGATTAAATAATTTACTTTTACTTGCCATACAAGGGGTCACAGCTCCTGATTTTTGTGTTTTGTGCCCAATAAAAAAAAATGTCACGTCAGGAAAAAAATCCCTCTCTCAGATAACCTGAATAGAACTGCTTGCCACTGTGAATCAAAGTACTACATATACGTTGGTCTGGCCTTCACCCACTCACTGGGAGCCGCAGCCCTATAAGAGCCCTATAAGAATGCATGAAAGTGGTGATGATTGTAAAAGAACATGCTGTGTTGTGAGTGTGGCAACAGGAGTATGTGGAAGGTAGAGGAGGAAATGGGGATTCAGACCACTACTAGTGGTTCTAAAGCGTTAAAAAATTATTAAAACATATATTTTAACTCCTCAGGTGGGTAGGTGAAGAGTATTTTAGATCCTTTTCCTTTCCAATGATTATTTATTAGGGCACTGAAACGCATCTAGAGCATTTAAAAGCAGTAGTTCATAGCCAGTCCATGTGTGCATGCAGGAAGCAACAGGCGACTATGCAAAGTCAACTTACTAGTTGCAGTGGTTACTAGTGCAGTGGTTAACACGTCCACGTCACAGCTGGAAGGCCTGGGTTTGATTCCCAGCTCGGGCATTCCTGTGTGGAGTTTGCGTGGGTTTCCTCTGGGTACTCCGGTTTCCGTAGGCTTAGTACTCTATTTGGCTGTTCCAAATTTCCCCTAGGTGTGTGTGAATGGTTGTATGTGTGTTGACCATGTGATGGCTTGGCAAGCTGTCCAGGGTGTACCCCACCCTTGCTCAGAGTCGGCTGAGATGGGCACCTGCCTTCACGTGACCCTAATGGGGATTTTTGTCAAGAGTAAGCTGCATTGCCGTCAGCGTGTGTCTGCACTGTGATGGCCTGACAGGATGTAGTCGGCTGAGATGGGCGCCAGCCACCCTGCGACCCTAATTAGGGTTAAGCGGTTCAGAAAATGAATGAATGAATGTATTAATAAATTACTAGTAATATAAGTTAATATAATGAGAATATAAGCTATTTATTAGTAAACTAGCTAGATACTGCTCATGGATTTACATTGCATGTAGAGAACTAGCTGAAGAGTTCAAAAACAGATAAGTGCCATTGTTTTATTGATAAGAAAAACAACATTTTCAGTAGCTTTATTTTAAAGCTACTGTTAATTTTTTTATAGCTGCTTAAAAAAGTTTTTCGCATAATTAAAAAAATGGTACTTTTTTGTTTTGAACGCAAACTCTTCAGCTGTTCATTGCTCACCGCTTCACTCGGAAACATTTGGAAGTAGGAAACATGCAAAAGAGTTACCTAGGCAACCAGAGCTGCGAGTGAGATTCCCTTTTGTCGCTAGGTGATTTACATGCCGCTCGAATTGCGTGTCATTCACCGCTTCCTTTGTCTTTTGTACGTTGTGTTCTAAAACTCATCTGTTGCAGCACATATTTTTATGGTTGGACATTTTATGAGTAAGTGATGAATGTCTGCCTAACATCAAAGCACAGGATACAATATGTAATACCATTTAGTTACTGAGCTCTCCACAGCCTTGCTGTAACATATCATTGCTCTTACTATTACACTTCTAAGGAAAAGCCACTAAGTATGATCCCTGGCAGTAATTTATCTGTGATTGATGCAGCTGATGTGAGCAGAGGTTCCTTTACGTAATGATGACATAAAGGAAATTTACTGCCTAGCCACTCAATGTACGAAAGTGCTGCTGAAATACAGACAGCATCCTTGCTGGCCCACAAGGGTTAATAATTTGCCCGAGAGCATATATGGCGCTCATGAATTACTGGCATGAGAAGATGGCAGTTTTCGCACAGTAAGAGCAGCATGGGATCAGAGGTCAAGTTTCACTAAGCACAAAAGCGTTGGACTAGATGTAGGTGAATAATAATGATATAGCCACATGTGAAAGGGAGAGCAATGCACAAAACAAGCTCCTATCAAGTACATGTAAATCTACTCAACACTGCAGGTGTTTTATTATGTGATTATTCATATGTCCACTGGCTACTGTGTGCTGTTTACTGCTAAGCACTACTAGTAATATTTTGAATATTTTTACTATTGTCTGGAGGTTGAATTCAGAGCTGAAATGGATTTGAAAAGCAAATGTAAAATAATAATATAAACGACGCTTATTGAATCTAAAGAGCATGGTGGCTTTGGATTTCATAGACTCCCTACCATGAGTGGCTGTGGAATCATCACTATCTGAACATTTTTGAGTTGTAGTATTCAAGAGCATGGATTATAAATTATGTCAACAATTATAGCAATTATATATATATTAAAAATGGTGGTGCATTTCCCCATCATTAAAATAATCCCCAGAGTGCCATTAGTCAATAACACACAGCAGCACATAATGAGACACTTGCAAAAATTTATATATATATTTATGTATTATATTCTCTCTCTCTCTCTCTATCTCCCTCTCTCTCTCTCTCTCTCTCTCTCTCTTCGATACCATATTAAAGGTAAAGGAGTAATATATATTTATATATATTCTCTCTCTCTCTCTCTCTCTCTCTCTAAGAGGTATAGGATTATTATTATATTATTTACACAAATTATTATTTGCGCCACCACTTTTGTGTAAAAATAATTATTTTTCTATAATTTTTGGTGAAAATGTATTGGACAATTCTACTGTAGGCAATAAGAACCAAAAAAATCATTCTGACAAGTATATTGAGGTAAAAGTATGGCTAATAAACAAAAACACCGAAAATACCAATTTTTTGAATCATATGAAACCATATGGAATGGTTTATTGAATGAAGAAATTAAGAAATATGTGAACACTATGCCTGAAAGGTTAAATGCTGTAATCAAAGTAAAGGGCGGCCACACAAAATATTGACTTTTTTTCCTCAAAAAAGAGACTTATTTTTACTATGAAAGAGAGTTATTTTTATTATTACTTTTATTATTAATATATTGTTGTTTGTTTACTAATTCTCATAAATATTTTCCAATATTACATGAAATAAATACTTGAATAGTACTTGGTTTCAGAATTATCTTCATTTTGTTAAAATGCATCACTGTATTTTTTAATTTCTTCACTCTACTTGAATCAAAAATTTGAAGCCGGTATTACGAATTAAATTAAATAGTATTCTCACAAGACTGTATTATTCCTCAACTAGTAGTATAATTTAACAAATAATACAGAATATAGAATTGCTAGAATGATTAAACTACAGGGTACAATACACTATTAAAATACAGCCTACAGTTTACTTCTAGAATAATAATATCTGGATGTAACTTCTAAACACTTGCTTGATAGTGTATTTTTTCCTCTTGTCCACAGTAATTCATGACACTGTTGTGACCTTCACTAAATTTATTTTGTCTAAATGTTTATGGCATCTTCATGGAGAGAAATCAGTGTGACCATTATGCAAACATTAAGAGTTCAAGTGGCATCACATCAGCAAAACTCCTGTAAAACACATTCTTGGCACATTTAAAGACTAAATGCTGCAGAAAAATCTATCATGGTCAAATATCAGCAGTTAAATGATGATTATGGGTCAAATAGCAAGGCAGATCCACATGACAAATACTCCGCATGTGAAAAATATGCTCCGCCAGAGCATTGCCTGGATTAGTATTAAGAAATACAAATGGGCATCTGTGAGCTCATTCGTACGAGGGGGCAGATTGTGCTTTACCTCCGAGTGTGTTAGGCCGCCCCCAAATATGCATGCGCAGCAGGTCGAAAAAAGGCGGGTGGACACTGCATGTCACGGAGGGGGAATGTGCATGCTTATGCCCCTCCCTGGTTGGTGGTGGTCGTGTGATAGGGAAGGCAATACTTGAAGGGCGGGAAGAGGGTGAATACCATTATTACTAAAGCAAGATATCCCTTTAACATTACGGAACTACGGGCAATCACCAGTGGAAGATGTCTGTAAATTTGGTGCTCGGCCAAATGTAACAAGTGTAAATGTAACAGCTCGGTGATAAATGGTTCAGAATCAATATATATCTAATAACATGAAAAAACATAAAACATTTAAATAAAATGCATCATACTCACCAGAGATTGACTGATTATTTATAGACAAAATCCATCCTACTTTCCTTGCGCAGGAAGCCTACAGTTTTGCTCTGAAACAACCATTCAGATGACGAAAAAATTGCTGACATTATTGTGCGCCAGCTAGTTGGCCCTATGAGGTGCATTTGAAATGTGATTGGTTAAAGAAACAGCCCCATCGCTAATATAGTTTAAGTGACGTCGGCCAGCAGGTTACATTGACATGGCAGCACATAGAGGCCGAAAACTGATTGGACAAAAAATCTAGCATACACGTACTGGAAGCAGACACGCTACGAAATTAGAAGAATAGACTGTTGGGAATAAATTAATACAATTTCATGGAACAAATACTTCAATTTAAGTTGTAAATGTAGTTCAGTGCTTCTGATAGTGTTTGACCCTGAAGGGAAGGCTTCCTGGAGGAACCCATACAAGCATGGAGAGAACATGCAAACTCCACACAGAGACACCCTTGCCCAGGACTTGAACCCAGGAACTTCTTGTTGTGAGGATGATGTGTTAATCACTATGTTCCTGAGCCATGATATGATATGATATTATAATTACATCATTTTTTTAAAGATCCATCAAGAGGTTTTAAACAAAGCTTTGCATTGTGTCAAAATGGTATCTTTACATATAATAAATAGTAATAAATACATAGTAAAACCTTTTTATAGTAAAAATAGTAAAAATTTTGAAACGTGGCTGCTGGTGGAAAATACATAAAAACTGGTGTGCTGAAGTGTAGAACACAGAAAAATTCCTCACAGTTTACACAGGTTTTTAAGTATCTGTGGCAAAAACAGATGGTGATAAATCAAAGAATCAAAGCATTCAGGCTTTAACTGTAAATGATATTGTGGGGTTTAACCCCAGCTCTATATCAGGGCTATTCAATTAATTTGGAATGAGGGCCAGTCATGACAACAATCCCAAACGAGGGGAGGAGAGCAGATATCTTGAAAGGTGATTGGTCCGCTATAGCAGGTTGTAACACAGGGAGGCGGGGCAAATGAATTAGAATTTTTTTTTTTCATAGATTGTTTAAACCAATTCAAATAAAGTTTTAGTACAAAGAATAAAGGTGTTCAAGATACTGGGCAGTGCGTAGAATAATCGTACTTCTCTTGAAAAAATAGAAATGGATTTATGGCATTTTGGAAAAGAGTTCCTTATATATTGTATTTTGTTAATGTGTAATAACATTAGTACACTGTATTATATCAGGACATATAGGCCCAAAGTATTTCTACATTCACATGATAAAAAAAAATACACTACGCTGAGTAATCGATCCGCGTGAGCCGTATGACAGACATTTAGAATTTATACCTAACAGACAACATCCACTTCTCACAACTGTACCAACAAAAACAACAGGAGAGTAGAATGGTATAAAATACAACTATTACAATATATGAGTGAATATTAATAATATTAATCAGAATAAGGAATAATTATAATAATAATAATATTAAGTTAGGAAGAGTTGATTTGTCGGAGGAATACACTGTTATTGTGAGACAATAATAAAAACTTTTGTTGTGTGTTTAATAAAACATTGAAACACGTTTTGATATACATTGCGTGGGTGCACTTTTCCGTTTGGGCTGCATTAAGTGCGACAGAAGAAGAATAATAAAAATAAAAATAAAGAGCCCCATTTTTTTAGGGTAAATAGTAATATGTGTCCACTCTTAAGCGCAGACATATAATGAAAAATTTTTTAAATCAATACAGCAGATATCAATAAGTAATAATGACAGTGAGTGGGTAATTTTGAGAAAATAAACCCCTTCAGGGAAATGTAAGTTCTGATCTGGGGTTTATTTTGTGAACTAGTTACTGTACATTACCCTGTACATGACTGACTCCCCGTACATTATTTATATACTTTATATATGACCCTGTGAGCAAGAGTTTAGAGATGGGTAATTCAGAGCAGAACCCCATCATTGCTTCTCATGAATAGTAAATTATTATAGAATATTTATATAATTTTATGATAATGTAAATATTAGCCTGGCATTCTCTAACCCAGGGGTCTCAAACTCGTGGCCCGCGGGCCAATTGCGGCCCACAGGACGATATTTTGTGGCCCCTGCATTAATATGAAAGTTTAATGTTAGTGCAGCCCGCAGGTTTGATATGTATGGCAGTTTACAGTGTTGTGGGCGGAGCTGAACGAACCTACCAATCACGGTGGGGTATATGGCTCCCGGGGGCGGGACATCAGCCGAGTTTGATGCAAGCAGAGAAACATTTCTCAATGAGTGAAAGTTACAGCAGCGTTGCCATGGAGAGTTTTCTTCCATGCCTTGCTGGCTGCCTCGCTTCTGTTGGGCCCACGCAGACATTCGACCCAACGTGCTGCGTTTACAACACTTCAAAATAAAGTGTTTTTAAGTTGCTGCCCAGTGGGACAATATACACAAATAAATAAATAAATATATGTATACACACAGGTCAGTGACACTTAGAGAGTTATTAGGACGTCTCTCTCTCTCTTTCTCTCTCTCTTTCTCTCTCTCTCTCTCTCTGATAAAATAAATCAAAATGATGTGCACACAGCGGGATAAAAGAAAAGTGGGGGCTCAATGCAGCCTGATGTAGAGTCTGTCACATAGAGACATCATCAGCAATAACAGTCCCCAGTAACCCGGACCAGTTATAGGGTCGCACCAATATCTGTGGGTCATTGTTTTTTATTTGCTTTGTATTTGCATTGAATTTGCATTGCCTCACACAATGAACATTACATATAATTTTATATGATTTAAAAAGGAGTCAAAACACATGACATCAACAGCAGCGCGGTATCATTTCCGTTCCTTTTCCTGTAACAGCAGCACGGCGGATAACAGTCCGTGACCAGTTGCCTTTTCTTGCCTGATCCTATCATGACAACAGGCATGATGATGACGGGCAGCGATAAAAAAACAGACAAACAAAAAAAACAAACAGATCATGCATAAAGAAACTGAAACCTAAAGAATAGAAGCTCATACATCACCACTCAGACTCGCACAGAATGAAAAACACACAATCTAACTTATAGGTAGACAAATTTTAGCCAAGAAAAACAACACCAACATAAACATAAACTTGGAACACGTACATGGAACATGAATCCGGTAAATGGATGATTTAACTAACAAGACCGGTGATATGGTAGCATGGTGATGTAGGGCTTAGCACGCCTGCCCTGCAGTGAGAAGGTCCTGGGTTCAAATCCTGGGCACACCGTTTCTGTGTGAGGTTTGCATTTTCTGCCCGCGTTTCGGTGGGTTTCCTCTGGTTACTCGTTTCCTCCCACACTCCGAAGACATGCACATTAGGCTAATAGACTGTTCCAAATTGCCCCTAGTGTGAATGTGTGTGAATAGTGTGTGTGTGTTTTGGCCCTGCAATGGTCTGATGAGCTGTTCAGGATGTACCTGCCTTTGGCCAGTGTTAGCTCCAGCCTCCCCGTGATCCTGGAATGATTAAGTGGTTTGGCAAATGAGTGAGTGAGTGAGAGAGACTGGTGATACATATGAACGCAGGAATCAGCTAGAGAACCCCCACCTGTGTTAACCTATCCTGCTTCTGCCCCAGAGCATAGTCGGGGAAATCTGGGAAGACTTATTTATTTTTTTCCCCCAGGGCTGAAGTTGATTTGGCCCTTAAAGGAGCCACACTACTTGGACTTGGGCACCCATCAATAGAAATGTCTATCAGGAGCTCTGGTTTAAGGCAGTGCTTAAATCTATACATTAGACATGTAACCTTACCAAACCTGCTTTCACAAGGCGGTACATTCACAATGGTTTCTGGTTTGTTGTATGCAAGCTGAGTTCATTATGGTTATGTCTCTTGAAATGTGCTATGGGGTGCTGTGGTAGTCTTCAGTTTGGAAGATTGTCCCTGTTTTGGCTTTTGGTAAGCAGGAAGCAGTTTCATACTTTCCTAATCACCAAGCTCGGTCTTGATTAACACTCTAACTGAAACTTTGAGAAGGACAAGAGACAGTGTAATAAATTCAACACGCATACGAGCACTATGTGTGAGATGTTAATAATTGAGAGGCATCTGTTCCAATTAATGTGCCCCCTTCATCTTAAATCCCGATTTAAATTCCCCTATCTGGGTCACAGGAGCAATGGGATAAAATAAATTGGCTTCTTTAAATCATTAAGTTTTAACAACTGGGTTACAACACCAGAGAGTCTGCGAAGGCATCTCTTGGGCATTTGGTAGGATGGAAGTGAGCAGGATGTTGCAAAGACACAGCTCCATGGGGACATCAAAATCCAGCTTGCTCTTGTCTGAGCGCTTTTTTTTTTTTTTTTTCTCGAATGGGAATTAGTTCATTATTTATAATGTCGTATTGGTACAGGGACCTCATTATGCCTTGACAGTCCATTTGAGTTGGGTGCATTTCAGCTGGGCAAAAAAAAAAAAAAAAACATCCAGAGGAAAAAAAAACTGTACTTGACTGGAAAATTCTCAAGTGGGTGCTGTATAGCATGCTATCCTTCCTGCCTGATATTAAGCAGATATTTGTAGACACCCATGAGATTCCCTTTCATTTCTCTCTTTTCATTTTGTACCACCTATTCTCTGGACAAAGACATCCAGTCTGAATGCTCAATGACGTATTAAATTGTAACTTCTTTGTTGCACTTTTAATAATTAATTTATTCATTTAAGGGCGGCACTGTGGCGTAGTGGTTAGCACGTCTGCGAGAAGGTCCTAGGTTGGAGTCCCGGGCTCTGGCATTTCTTTGTGTGTGGGCCGGGGCCAATCCTGGCCAAGGTCATAATTTATATTTCTAATTTATCCATCCATTATTTACACCGTTTATCTGTCAGGGTCCCCGGTGGAGCTTGATCCAATCCCATCTGACTTTGGCCGATACATGGGGTACACCCACCCACCCATCCGTATGTTGCAAGGCTAACAGAAACACAAATAATCATTCATAGTAGCCTGTTATATTAATGTGCATGTCTTTGGACTGTAAAAGGAAACCTGAGCACTCACACAGACCAAGATTTCAGCCCCTGAACCTTCTTGCTGTGAGGTGATGGTGGTATTCATTAAGCCAATGTCCCCCCTGTGTTTCTAATATTTTTAGCTATATTTATTTCATCAGCAGCAAGAGCAGCAGACACAGGGGGCAGAGGAATCCCAAGGTAGTCCGTGGCATTTTTTCCACAGAGTCATATAAGTTCTTTGTTGAGCTTAAAATAAGATCTTATAGCAGTAACTGCTGAAAAGTTGCAGGCTGACACCATTAAAAAAAAAGTGATGTTGAATAGTATTCTATCAGAGCAGCAAAAAGCAAAGAGTCCTTGAATTCTGTTCATTCATCCACTTTCTCACCTCCAAACCTGTTTGGGTAAATGCTGCTTTCTGAGAAAAAAAAATCCTCCAGTGTTATTTTTCTCTTCCTCTGCACAGAGGAATCTGTGCTTCGGTCAGTCAATTTGCCGAACTGCTTAATCCCAATAAAGTTTCATCGACCTTGGAGTCTATCTCAGCCAACACTGGGCGAAGGCGATGTTCACCCTGAACAACTTACCAGACCATTGCAGGGGCAATTCAGAACAGCCAGTTAGCCTAATGTGCATGTTTTTGGACTGTGGGAGGAAAGCCGAGCACCCAGAGGAAACCTGTACAAGCACAGGAAGAATATGCAAACTCCTGGGCCGGGGACTCCAACCAAAACCTTCTTGTTGTGAGGCAGATGTGCTAACCACTATGCCCACAGTTCATTATTCTCACTCACTCATCCATTTGCCAAACCGCTTACTCCTACTAGGGTCTTGGGGTGCTGGGGCCTATCTCACCTGACAATGGGGTGAAGGCAGGGTACACCTCGAACAGCTCTCCAGACTGTTGCAGGGCAACACACACACACACACAACCATTCACACTCACAGCTAGGGGCAATTTGGAACAGCCAGTAAGCCTAATGTGCATGTTTTTGGAGTGTGGGAGAAAACGGGTACCAGTAGGAAACCCACACAAGTACGTGAGGAACATACAAACGCCACACAGAAATGCCCGAGCCCGGGACTCGAACCCAGAACTTTTTTGTTGTGCTAACCACTACACCACCATGTCTCCCATAGTTCATTAAGCTACAAGGAATTCGATTAAAATCAGATCTGAGCTTTATTGCAGATACAACAGTTGGAATAACAAATTTCTAGCCAGCAGGTCCAGAATATTTACATGAATCAATGCACGTGGAGATGAAACTATGTGATGCTTTAAAAGCATGGTGGAAAAGAATTTTACCACATTTTGCACACTTTCATTTTATCTGCTGCAAATGAGTTCGGTGTCAGGCCTTTTTGAAAAATTCTGCCTGGCACTTCAATGCGGCCTGAATCCCCTCAGGTGCTTCAGGCCCAGTCAGATCTGTTCAGTTATTTTGTGCTTGGGGTTTTGAAAAACCCAGGCTTTAATGTTTTGTTGTTGGCATCACTCCAGCTGTTCACCTGTTCAAATGACCTAATTCACACTACTCTGGGAAACGAGCGATCAGTAAACATTTTGTGCTCGTGTTTGTTATCTTGAGAGTTACCAGAATTATTATCATTATTTTTTGCTTATGGCATTTGTCCTGCAATTTCTTTGTGCTTCCTTGTGCAAAGTCTTTAATGAATTCAAATTCTTGCAAGGTGATGCTCATTTTTCCAGGAGAATACTCAAAAACAAAGGAAGTAATAATCACACTAACTTGCTCTTAAACAGATGGTGCCTTGACTTTATAATTGTATTTGGGAAAAGTAAAAACTCTGGTCCACATGTAACTGACTGCAGAATGAGAATAACACAACAGAGTAACAGCACATGGAAATTTTTGCTGAGGTGAGACATTGCTTATTCTGAAGACAAAGAAACCCAAAGATACTGTGCTGTTCCAGGATCCTATGACAGATTTACATACAGTGTATTTTAATGGGATGACAGGTTAAGGC
Organism: Neosilurus hyrtlii; assembly: GCA_028564935.1. Taxonomy (NCBI): domain Eukaryota; kingdom Metazoa; phylum Chordata; class Actinopteri; order Siluriformes; family Plotosidae; genus Neosilurus; species Neosilurus hyrtlii. The sequence continues at coordinate 2,689,769 of JAOUQZ010000030.1, forward strand.
TCAGGCTTTAAAAAAAAAAAGCCTGAGCATGTCCTGTCATCCCCTTAAAATACAAAATAATATATTATAATATATTAATACAATAATACATTTCAATGAAAATAATCATTGAATCATTGTATCAAGCTGTGGACATGGACGATTCAGCATTGATGCAATGACACAACATAATCGATTATAGCTGGCTGGATAATAAACTTCATTCATTCATTCATTCATTTTCTGAACCGCTTATTCCTAATTAGGGTCGCGGGGAGGCTGGCGCCCATCTCAG
>JAOUQZ010000030.1:2713195-2732412 GCA_028564935.1 Neosilurus hyrtlii
CCCGAGCTGGGAATCGAACCCAGGACCTTCTTGCTGTGAGGCGGACGTGCTAACCACTGCGCCACCGTGCCGCCCTTTAATGTGCAACATCTCAAGTTAAAATAAGATAAGTTCCGTTAAAGATAAGGTATAATAAGATAAAATATTTCAGCTTGTGAAACTGGTGTTCGAATGAGGAGACAGTGTGTGAGAATGTGTATATTGGGGACTATGTCCCATCTCCACACTTTTCTGTTTGAAAAAACTGCCATTTCACTCTCGTGAGTGCAATCAATTCTGAGAGTAAGATGAAAATTTTTCAGTTAATTTAGGGCATGATAATGGCAAAAATAACAGTATACAGATATTAAAGTAAAAAGTTAGATGTAAACTAGTGAAGTTTTGAATACTTCAGTATTTACCGTCAGATACATATGAATCACATGCAACTTTTTGCAGTGCAATGCTGCTTGGTTTTGTATTTTATTTATTTATTTATTTGTTTGTTTTTAACAAAGAAGCTTTTAATAACAATAGTGTTTTTTGTATACGATGTATGCAAGCTTTTATTTATTTTTTGGTTTGGATTTAATTTAAGATAATAGTGAACCATTCTTTGTATAAATAATGTAGTGGTATATAATTTAGTCCATCAGGCATTCTTAACATTGCAATCATATGTAGCAGCTCCACTGTACTTTGGAAATGTGTGTCTAAATTTCTAAAAGAAAATTTATACAGAAACCATACTAAGTGCATGTACAACAGCTGAGCTAGCTGATCTGAACAATCCCTTAAGAGAACTGTACGAATAATAACAACACAACATACCATGGACTCCATCTTTTTAGAAACTTGTTAGAGCCAGAAATTCTGCTGTCATGACAGTGTGATATAAATTAGTCATGATGCAAATAGACAGTGACATTTTACATTCTGATACCAGAAATGACTGGTCAAATATGACTCATTTTAGGATTAGCTCTTTAAGGTTAGCTTGCTCTTGTCTGGATGCCCTTTGTCAGAGGTGGCTGAGTGCATATGCAAACATTACAGAAAGAAATTGCAATTAACAATCTACACATTTTACAAATTGAAGCAGTGACAACAAACAAAGTCTAAGACAGTTACATATGAGATATAAAAGCAGCACCAAGGTCAAGTCCCAGCTGGACATAACTGTATTGTTGCAGAAACTTCATTTTATGAATCAATTATACCAGAGTCTCTTGAGTATTAGGCATTTTAATAGGTTAATAGAAAACTGTTACTTGGTACCATAAATATGTTTGTTCTTTAAAATGTAACTAAACCTAAAGATATTTCGTAAGATAACACGATGGCATAGTAGTTAGCACTTTCACATGACAGCAAGAAGGTCCTGGGTTCCGACCTGAGTCCCGGCTCAGGTGTTTCAGTGTGAAGTTTGCACGTTCTCCCCGTACTTGTGGAGGTTTACTTCGGTTAGTGTGGTTTCCTCCCACAGCCCAAAGACATGCATATAAGGCTGTCTGTATGTGCTGCCCTGTGATGGATTGGTGAGCTATTCAGTTTGTAATCTGTTTTTGTCCAGTGTCGGCTGAGATGGGAACAGCCTCAACGTGACCCTAATAAGATTATATAGCGGTTCAGCAAATGAATGAATAAATGAATGATAATTAATTATCTAACAATCCTAATGACATTAATTTACCCATAATTTTTATACCATAATAAACTAAAGAGTTTAAATATTGGATGTAGTTTGTTGTCTTTGTCTGGAGAAAAACAACTGAGAACTATTGGAATGAAGCCATAAATTTGAGTTATATTCAGGGATCTGCCAGGGGGATTTTTGTAAAAGAAAAAAAAAAGGTGGAAATTAACCCTTATATTGATTATCGTCAAATACAATTAGCCGCTTCCCTGTTCCCACAGCTAGAAAAGATCAGATCCTTTTTTCCAACACTCGCTCAACACCCACACACACACACACACACACACACACACACACACACACACACACACACACACACAGTTTGAGGAGTGCCTTTGATCTCATTAGTATTCACAAAGGTAATACATGGCAGACAGCATTCATCACCACTAGGAGCCACTGTGAGCACTTAGACATGTCATATGGGCTCTCTAATGTTCTAGGTATCGTATCATTGGGAGCTTTTCAAGTGTTTATTAACAAGGTACTGAAGTTTATGCTACATAAAGAGGGTTATCATTTATATCCTCAATCTTCTAAGCTACTTTGGTTCTTTAGAGGAGCATATCAAAAATGTCTGTCAGGTTCATGAGATACATTTTGAAATTGTTCAAGCAGAAAATATATACCTATTAAGCTCCCTCAAAAGGCGCTGTCCTCTTCTAACACACTCTGGATAATTATGGTATGCTTCACTTTCACTTTAACCGCATTTCCAATTTTCTCACCTTCATCTTGCTTTGAAAGAAAGGCTTAATCTGATTGCTTTAAATGGGTTTAAGATAAGATGATGCTCTCAAACCTTTTTATTTATTTATTTATTTATTTATTTTTAATTTATATAATGGAGGAATCATATAAGACTGTTTTTCACTTATTTTTTTAAAGCACCGCTAAACTGAAGATTTTCAAGTGCAAACAAGCATCTAATGCTGTTAATCAGTTTCACCTGAATGAAGACATTCGTTTATTCATTTATTTATTAATTTGCTGACCTGCTTAATCATACTAGGACTGGAGATAGGTTGGAGACTATATGAGCTGACACTGGGTGAAAGCAGTTCCATGCTAAATGGCTCACCAGTCCATCACATGATCAATACACACACACACACACACACACACACACACACACACACACACACACACACACACACACACACTACCATTCACATTCACACCCAGGGACAATTATGGAACAGCCAGTTAGCCGAATGCGCTTAGTCTTTGGACTATGGGAGGAAACCAGAGTACCTGGAGGAAACTCATGTAAGTACAGGGGAACTTGCAAACTCCTCACAAAAATGTCCTTGTCAAGCCTGGGACTCAAACCCAGGACCTTCTTACTGTGAAGCGGCTGTGCTAAACACTATGCTACCGTGCCGATCTAAAGACATTCATTTAGGAAAATTCGTTATATGAATCATCACCTCTTTACAATACTGGTCAAGGGGCAGCACAGTGGTGTAGTGGTTAGCATGTCCGCCTCACAGCAAGAAGTCCTGAATTTGATTCCCGGGCTTGGGTGTTTCTTTGTGGAGTTTGCATGTTCTCTCCGCGCTTGCATGGGTTTCCTCTGGGTACTCCAGTTTCCTCCTACATTCCAAAGACAAGCACATTAGGCTAATTGACTGTTCCAAATCACCCCTAGGAGTGAGTGTAAGTGTGAATGGTTGTGTGTGTTGGCCCTGTGATGGCCTGGCGAGCTGTCCAGGGTGTACCCTACCCTTTCCCAAAGTTGGCTGAGATGGGCGCCAGCCTCCCCATGACCCTAATTAGGCTTAAGTGTCTTAGAAAATGAATGAATGAACACTGGTCAACAACTCATAGGTAACTGGAACTGAGCAGCTATTTTATTCCTATAAAATACTGAGAACTTTTAGTTATTCAGTCAGACGAAAAAGAAAGGACCCCCCTTTTCATCTCTATGCTTTTACATATCAGGACATAAAGAAAAATCATCTGGTCCTCATCAAGTCTTAAAAATAAGTCAGGACAACCTCAATTGGCCACCAACACATAACACATTTTACTGTCATTACTTATTAAACAAAATTTAAGCTAAAATTTAGAAGCCCATGTGTGAAGAAGCACCCTTATACTTTCATATAAATAAATGAATTAATTAATTAGCAGGCAAATGTTACTGATGAAGGACCAGGTTTTTTTTTTTTTATTATGCCTTGATACATAAAACCATGGAACTGAACTCAGGGTGAGTTTACAGTAATTAACGTACCTACAAAATACTAGTTACCTATGGCTCTTTTATAATACCTAGTGATGCATTGGTGATCAAATCAGCATCATTCCTTGTAGCCAAGTCTTACCTACCTCCTGAAGATCTACTTCCTGATGTACTGTATCTCACCCTATTTCAAAAACACACTATCCAAAATGTAAGCAAGAGGAAGAACAAAATTGCCGATGCTAACCTACACATGTATAAATCTATAATGAAGCAGTCAGTAATACATTCCTGCAAATTTGGCTATAAAAAATCCTTTTTAAATTGTAAAAAATTTGTTTCACATTACCATTAACCACTGAAGAACAAAACAGTATCACTTCAGTCATTGCTAATGAGTTTAATTTTATTATATCAAGTCGTACCCATACAGTAACAATGTATGCATTAAGTGCCTCATACAAATTGGAGGTGATACTGTAAATAATTGTTAATAATAAATAAATCATGTGTTGTCGTTTTAAATAATTAGAATATACATTTTAAATTTGTCAACCATTTGTTGTATGCATCACATTGTCACTCCGCTGTGCAGGAGAGATGAAGGCGGATGCACAAATGCAGAAAAAAAAAACATTTGGGGTTATTATTTAAAGCCAGGCAGAGGTACCCAGTCCACAGGTCAAGAGATCAGGCACACAGACTATCAGAGACAGGGCAATAACTAGAATTAGCACATTCATGAACATGCAAAATAACAGGTGAGAAGCAGGATAAGAAAACTAACATACATTAATGGGTCATATACAGGAAGTACACAAGAAAGCAAGGCTTGGTATGCTAGGTAAGGCACGCTGAACAGTACTGAAGGGAAAAATATACTAATACGGGTTTAAAAGACAACTTATTTAACTTGACATTAGTGATAAGTATTTAGTGGATGAACTTATGTGTCCTAAGACCTAAATTGATTAAAGGCTGTTTTTGTGTCTTGAGTGAATGTACTTGTCGTTATCCTGTTTTGTACGTGCAACACAGCACGTCTGTTAATCTCAATGTTCTTGATATAGTTGATAGACAAGTCGCCGTTATTCTGTTATTTTGTCTATAATCATGCAACTGCTGAGTCTAGCACCGTTTCAGATGATCACCTGTTTCTTGTTTACCTTTTCTGTTTAAGGTCATATACCGTATATCGAATTGTTTTCTGTGTCTGTTAGAGGACCTGTTTAGGCTGATCCTAGGCTGATCCTAGGCTTCCTCGCTATCCTGATCTATTAAAAGACTGTTATACCCATGCCTAATTGGATGGCTTGTAATAAACGAACATTTGCGTTCCGTCGTGTGATTGTTCTTTCGTTCCAACCCGCTCCTGGATCCAGAGACTAGAGAGGAGAGGAGAGCAGAACGAGAGGAACAGTGACCGGGTTTTCCCAATTGCCCAACAAGTACTTTCTTGAGTCCTGTTTTGGGTGTGGTTGTATAGTCCTCCCAAGTGCTGCATAGATTGTCTACACATGCAGCGGGAACATCTGTGCATGTGCACTGATCGCTGAGCCTCCTGGGGCATGCTGAAGGCACGTAGTGGTTCTTCCACCTTGGAAACCCGGAAGTTACTACTGTGCTGTGAATATAGCTCAGCTGTGCTACACGGGGAGAAGCCTTGACACATATATTATATAACAAGGTGTTTGCTACAAACAGGCTGGGAAGAGCTGGTTTATATGCCGAGTTCTTTAGATTTTATTGTATGCCAGTATGGCAGCCTTGCCTCTCTCGTGCCTCCATTTACATTGCTTCTCTGCTGCCGCGGTTATACAGGCCAGCACCAATGTGCAAAGTAGTTTGTCTGGAATGTTGGGGGGTGGCAGTGGAATAAAGCCTTTTATTCTAATACATGTTGCAGACTATATGTTGTCTATGCTAGTCCTGACCGAATAAAGTAACTCACTGTGCATAAAAAAAAAAATACAACACAAATAATAAAGCAAAAAATGGTCTCTACGTGGAGAGCTTCAGGGAGCTGAGTTCATGCGCACTGCCATCAGATGGCTCCACCTACATCAGGAACCCCTTCAGAAAGGTTCTTCTTCATCCTATTCGGTCTGACCTCCCCTGCCTCCTCCACAACCATCTTCTTTTTCCTTTTCTCAGAGGTGAATTGGGAGCCCCCTTAAAAAATCTCAGTAAATACCTTTCTCAGTACACTGAGGACAAAAGTGGGGTACACCCTGAACAACTTGTTAGTACATCACATGGCAACACACCCAACCATTCACACCTAGAGGAAATGTAAAACATCAAATTAACCTAATGTGCTTGTCCTTGGGCTGTAGGAGGAAACCAGAATACTGGGAGGAAACCCACACAAGCATGGGTAGAACATTGTCAGGATTAAGTGGTTCATCAAATAAATGAAGGAATATGCAAATGCAATCAACATGAAACTCAAGAAAATGTACAAAACCATGAGGCATTTTCTCCCATAATTTTAGTCGTATCCAACTCCCACGCATTAAGTATTGCCTTCCCTATCACATACGACCACCACCCCCTCCCTGACATGCGATGCTGCCACTCGCTCCCATTGACTCCCAGTCAGGGATGGCTGTGGCATCAAACTGGATTGGACTTGGGATCTCTGGGCGGATAGTCACCTTATCAATGCACCACTCGGAACTGACTATTTTTGTTATTAGAAATTATTTACAAGTCTATATTATAGCCTTCTATTTTATAGGCTATTGTGGGGCACTGGTGGCTCACTGGTTAAGGCCCTGGATTACTGATCAGATGGTTGAGGGCTCAAGCCCTACCCCCACCATTCTGTCACTGTAAGCAAGACCCTTAAGCCTCAATATGCTTAGTTGGTTTTACCCACAAAAAATTGCTAGAAATATTTTCTTAGCATTTTTTTGTAGTATGAGGTACCATACCATGACATACCAAAACTCCACCACAGTCTGATCACTGGAGTGGTGTGATTTTAAAAATAGCACTTAAGCCTTAAAATGCTCATGACACCTTCATTATTCATCCTAAACAAGCAAGTTTGGTGCCAAAGCCCAAGTTTTGGGGATCTAGGGGTCCAGGCATATTTAAATTACATTAAAGTGATTACGGATCTGATATGTATTACGAATCTTAAATAATAACAATATATGTCGTCCTGGATAAGAGTGTCTGCCAAACGCTCTAAATGTATTGTTACAATTTATTCTGTTAAGAATATTTTTTGTCTTGTAAGCTTTTGAAAACATACGTAATCTACGTAAACACACATTACTATCACATGCATATGTAAGGGCTCCCCAGGCAGGTACCATAAACTCAGACTTCTGCACAGAACCTTTGGTCTTAATGCTATAGAACGTTAGGTGTGTTTTGGTGTAATGTCAATAACATAACTATTTTCACTTTATACAGACTGTACTGCATATGCGCATGTAAGATGGTTCATACTGTATGGCATTTCTTTGCTGAAATATGATGTTGCTAGTAGATATGATGAACCGTTTTGTGCTAAACATAACTATCGTTTTGCTCACTTGCTGAGCTGATGACCCCCATTAGACTCAGAGCTCAGAGAACCAGCGGTTTTAAGAATGTGTGAAATTGCAGTGAAACATTTATGCTTTTAGTCATGTCCTGTATGCACTATGAATGCTATGTTGTGGCTAACCCTGGGTGTCTAATGGAGAATGCTTCATTAGCTAATTGCACTGACTGATCTAAGGTGCATCCACTCATGAAAGCTTTCTTGTCAATCTGCTATATGGTTTCCATATTTGTTTGAAGATATTGCTTTGAAAGTTTCTAATTACAGGTGTACATGTGTTCTGGTTCAGCTTGAGTGCTGATGCTTGCACTTCTCATGGATCCACGATTCTGGGCCTAGTTATACACTTCTCATTTATTTAAACATCTGTTCTATTCTGCTTTTGCTACTATGGAAAGCTTTCCGGTACTCTTTATTCCTTCCCTTTTGTTACAGTACAGGCTTTGAACATTCATTCATTCATTCATTCATTTGCAGAGCAACCTAATGCCACTAGGGTCTCAGGGAGGCTGGAGTCTGTCTCAGACAACTCTGCGTGAAGGTAGGGTACACCCTGAAGCCATCGCAGGGCAATTGAGAATATCCAGTTAACCTAATGTGCATGTCTTTGGACTGTTGAAGAAAACTAGAGTACCTGAAGGAAACCCACATAAGCATCGGAGGGGAGGGACACATGCAAACTCCACACAGAAACACTCTCGTCGAGCCTGGGACTTGAACTGAGAACCTTCTTGTGGTGAGGTGGACTAGCTAACCACTAAGCCAACGTGCCACCCCTTTTGAACGCAGACTTAATACAAATAAAGTACAAAGTTTAAAATGAGCATTTAATGAAATTTTTTGTTTGTTCTAATTTAGATTAAGAGATAGTTAATTTAATTCAGTTTAGCAAACACATTAGTGAGTGGCACGTTAGCGTAGTGGTGAGCACATTCACCTCAGAGCAAGAAGGTCCTAAGTTTGAGTCAAGGGCTCGGTGAGGGTGTTTCTGGGTGGAGTTTGCATCTTTTCCCCATGCTTGCATGGGTTTCCTCCTGGTACTCCAGTTTCCTCTTACAGTTACAGTTCAAATGCATGAACATTAATCCTGAGATCCTTAGATAGGCTCCAGACTCCTCATGGCCCTAATAGTATGATTAAGCGGTTTAGCAAATGAGCGGGTGAAAGATACACGTTAGCTTGAACAACTAAGAGTTTGAGAAGTGCCAATTTAGTGTCACAAATATTATTTAAAAAAATGGGATTTGGGGAATTATGTCAATGTCTGGGTTCAGGCAGCTAGAGCTAAATGATTAAAAAAAATTGATATTGGTCCAAAATGTATTTGTATGTGTCCGAATACTTACAGTTTATTTACAACAAGGGTCATAGAAAATGTAATTTTTACCCATCAGTCTCAGCTCCACTACCTGGCAAAGCAGGATTGGCTCCACACACACACACACACACACACACACACACACACACACACACACACACACACACACATACATATATGCAAAACTGTTTTTACACATGTGAACATTTCATAAGCCTTTTAAGTATTCACCTGATCATATTTGCATGGTTGTGTGTGTGTGTGTGTGTGTGTGTGTGTGTGTGTGTGTGTGTGTGTGTGTGTGTGTGTGTGTGTGTGAGAGAGAGAGAAAGAGAAAAGGGTCCAGGCTATTTTTCCATCAGTGCCCTTTACACTGACCCCAGTAATTATGTTGTGATTTTACATAGATGCACCTTGCTTTGTCCTTTTCAAGGATCTGCCAGCAGGCTTTTTGTTTGTCTGTGGAAAAGGTCAAAGGTAAGGAAAGATTGCTGATAGATTGACAGGTGTTTTTTTTCATCTAATCTTCATTCTACTCAAGATGGAGAAGAGAAACTACGTTGTTACAGAGACTGAAAATTCAGACAGATTTAAATGGGCGGTGTTATGGTTGTTTGAAGAAAAAAGCCTTAATATCACGAATGGTGTCATCAGACAAGACAGAATCAGTCATATAGATGGAAATTTGGTTTATGAGGAATACTAGACCTTTATTGTGTTCATACATTAAGTTTGTTAGGGGTTTGCAACACGACCTGCATTTTTGAAAACTCTTTAGCCCAACAAGATTTCAGAAATCCATGTTGCAGTCCATTTCCATTCGATCAATATTGGGTTCAAAACCTTTAAACTTCTTTTGATTTGTAAGCTGAAAGGATATTTAATAAGTATAGCCAAGTATTTTGGACATTCGGTACATACTTAGATGACTTTTTGGTAACTGATTTGGGGTAAAAATCATGATACAGCTGCTTTACCTATAATTAACAGAACATAGACAACTAAGCTCAATTAACTGATTTTAAATAAATGAATGAATGTACCATTGCCTGAGAATCCTATGTTCATTCTCTTAACCTGGGTTTACATGATGTCCACGATATCTGCGATTCAAAAAAGCATTGAGCTCCATGATTTATGAGCATGCTTGAAGCAGGATTGGGGTATAAAAAGAAGACGGTGCATCTAAGAGATGAAACTTAAAGGAATCCTTTTTCCAAGTTCATCAAGATCCCCTACGATGGCGCATCACTGTCTGTTATGCTCTGTTCAGGTCTGCTAGAACTACGATTCCCACATTCTACCACTATTGGCATCAAATCACAATACAGCATAATAATCATGACAAAAATTTTGCCAAGATCAGTGCAATGATCGCAAATTCACCAAGTTTCTTCAAGATCTTTACAAGTCCACCAATTTCCCCTGAGATCTTCATGATTTGACCCCCCTGACCCCTACACTCATCAGGATCCATGAGATTATAGACCCCAGTGTAAACCCAGAGTTAAGCAAATATTGAATTAAGGAACCCACATAAACATCATTTGGCATGTTGAGATCTGGTTAGGATGGCATGGTGGTGTAGTGGTTAGCATGTTCATCTCACAGCAAGTAGGCCCTGGGTTCAAGTCCCGGGCTAGGATGTTTCTGTGTGGAGTTTGCATGTTCTCCACGTGCATGTGTTTCCACCAGGTACTCTGTTTTCCTCCTGCAGTCCAAAAACATGCGCATTAGGCTAATTAACTGTTCAAAATTGCCCCTATGTGCAAGTGTGAATGGTTGTGTGCATGTTGGCCCTGTGAAGGTGTGACAAGCTATTCAGGGATTACACCCAGTGCTGGCTGAGATAGCCTCCATGCAATCGTCCTAGGATTAAGAAGTTACTCAAATGAGTGAGTGATGAGTGAGTGAAATCTGGCTAATTTTTTTGTGTGGAAATAACAAATAAATGTTAAAAACCCATCTATCATCTATAATGCTTATTTATGGTGTTTTGGAGCAGAGACGGTAGCTTATTTATTTTTTTATTTTATTTTGTGGTAAAAAAATCAAAATAAAGAGATTTGAGAAGATTGAAAATTTGTGTGGAAAACTTGACGTGGCCCAGCCTCACCCAGACTCTGCCTCCAGCGGCCCCCGGGAAAACTGAGTTTGAGACCCCTGACATAATCATTCACATTCACACCTAGGGGCACTTTGGAACAGCAATTAGAGGAAAGAAACTGGGTAGAAACCGGAGTATGCAGAGAAAATCTATGCAAACACAGGAAGAACATGCAAACTCTGCACAGAAACCCCTGAGCTGAGCCTGGGACATGAAGCTAGGACCTTCTTGCCATGAGGCGGACGTGCTAACTACTAAACCACCGTACCGCTTTAGTAGTATCTATTAACATGCTAATGGACCATTAAACATTTCTTAGTCAAAGAATAATTCTTGCTACAGCTGATGACTTACTTGAAGCTCTTGTGACAGCTGATGATTATAATTGTGGATCTTTTTTCTCTCTTTTTGGCAGCATTTGCTAGCTGCAGTAAATCATGTCAATTTTAATGAAACTAGTTTGCATGTGACATCATTGAAAATGCATCAAGCGGTGTCTGTGACAGTCTCCCCTACTGCTCCCATTAGGTAGTCCATAGGAACTTATTACATATGCGGCACTGTGGATCATGAGGAAAGTAAATCTCGACTCTCTTCAGGTGACAGCATGGATACAGAATTTGATGTCATGTTTGGTAATCGAATGAATGGGTCACAGCTTGACCCTGGAATATTTGTAATATATATTTCATTTCTGTGTCACTGGATCTCCAACTTCCTTACAGACAGACCTCACCATGTTTCACCCTCACTTACCCTCAGCACTGGAGCCCCCCAGGGCTGTGTTCTGAGTCCCCTGCTGTACTCTCTGTATACCTATGACTGTGTGGCCACTTCCAGCTCCACCAACATCATTAAGTTTGCGAACGACACTGTGGTGGTGGGCCTGATCTCTAAAAACGACAAGATGGGCTACCTGGAGGAGGTTAGAAACTTGGAATTTTGGTGCCAGGTCAATAATCTCCTCTTAAATGTCAGCAAGACTAAGGAGATGATAGTGGACTGCAGCACAAAGCAGGAAAGGAATTACCAGCTCCTGACTATCAACGGGACCCCTGTGGAGAGAGTGGACAGTTTCCAGTACCTAGTTGTTTACATCACACAGGACCTGACATGGTTCTGTCATGTTAACACCCTAGCAAAGAGAGGACCTGGCAACGTCTCTTTCGTCTTAGACGATTGAAGGACTTTAAACTGCCCTCAAAGGTGCCAAAGACATTTTTTACACCTGCACCATTGAGAGCTTCCTGGTTTGGAAACAGCACCAAACAGAACAGGCGAGCTCTCCAGAGGGTGGTGCGATCAGCAGAGCGTACCATCCGTATCGAGCTTCCTGACCTGGGCACTATATACAGCAAGCGGTGCTGGACCAAGGCCAGGAAGATAATGAAGAACCTCAACCATCCCAACAATGCACTCTTCTCTCTGTTGTGATCAGGGATATGTTTCCGTTCCTTGAAAGCAAACACTGAGTGAATGAGGAGAAGCTTCTTCCTGCAGGCCATTCGGGCCCTGAACCAGAACACTGGTACCTGGACTTTGTAGACCTACCCTACACATGAACAATACATTCTACCTCAGCTGATTGTTGCACATACGAATTGCACTCCCTGCACACCTTGCACACACAACAACCCACTGAACATCTTTGTGTGCATACTGCACCGACACTTTACATACTGTATTATTTATCATCACTACATTTAGATTTTATATTTATATTTGACTTTTACCTATGGCTTTTTTTTTTCAAAAAGTTATTGATATATTTCTTCTCCTTCTTTTTTGATGTGAATAGTTTTTATTCTTCTTCAAATATAGGACAGTCATAATAAGCATTTCACTACATGTTGTACTGCGTACGATTTTGTAAGTGACAAATAAAATTTGAATTTCCAGTACGCCTTCTGTAATATGAAATCAAAAGGCTTCATAGATTTAGAAAGGATGTTATAATGTCTTATGCTGTTTTTGGTCAGTCAGCAATGTTTAGATGCCAGTAAATTAGTTTTCCTAAAGTCTGTGCAGATTGTCTTGTTCAGTAACAAGCTCAGAGACAATTCTGGTAATACCTCAATGAAGAGACAGAGCATTGTAAATTAGCATTTACTTAAAAAAAAAAAAGCTATTTTACTGCATGTTCCGGTTGTCCTCCGTGGTTATTTATTTTGATGATTCAGTATATTACAGCTGAATTACATTCACAGTGAAAAAGGATTATCAAGATGTCTGTGAATCTTCTTTCTCCCTCACAGCCATTTAGACTTTAGGCCAGACTGGTCAGATATGCAGGTATGTAATATTAATCATGTGATCTGTGATAGTGAGGTTCTGAAGCATGACTGGAACATTGAAAACTGAATGGACCTAGTCAGCCAAAGAGGCAATTTCTGATGTGATTAATATTTCAGAGGCAGACAAGGATTGCTTCTACAGTTGCTGTCACAAGTTTGCATAGGTGGACAGGAATACCATCATGAAAGTCATGACAAAACTGACCTTTTCACCATCAGACACAAAAATTATTTGGGTACAAAACCTGCTAAATACCACAGAATAGCATGTACTGAACTTCACTTTTACTGCATATTTCAACAAAAAAATTGGGTTAACACAAAAGGATTTTGCACCTGAACTCTTCATTTAGCTTTCAGTTTATAACAGCTCGGTTTCTGTGGCAAATTGATTGCACAGAATACATTTTTAATAGAAATATTTACAATAATCTGGTGCGCAAGTGGCTGGCATGGTGGCGTAGTGGTTAGCACAGCTGCCTCAGAGCAAGAAAGTTCTGGATTTGAGTCCCTTGCCCATCAAGGGGTTTCTATGTATAGTTTGCGTGTTCTCCCAGTGGGTTTCACCTGGGTACTTTGATTTCCTCCAATAGTCCAAAAACATGCATATTAAGCAAATAGGCAGACCAACTTCCCCTTAGATGTGAGTGTGAGTGTAAATAGTTGTGTGCATTGGACCTGCAAAAGACTGGCGAGTTGTTCAGGGCTCCAACTTCCCCGTAACCCTAATACGATTAGGCGGTTCGACAAAAGAATATAATCAATACAAGTAGTATTTATATTCAATACAGCTATAATCAATACCTGTAGTTATTAAGAGATGAAGTGAAGGTGAAAGAACATCGAAACTTTCACTTTTGGCTTAGAGCAAAGCACCAAAATGCATAAACTGGAAGATGCTGGAACACAGCTGGTGTCCAAGAAAGAAGCTCCCGTGCCAAAATCACCTTCACGCTTGATTAACTTTTGCAGACGATGGACAAAGAAAAAGCATTTTAAAGAAGGTTTTATGGTGAGATGAGACAAATATCAAGTTGTTTGGCCACAATGTTCATAAATAGCTGGAACTTTGTACTGACTGTTAGGCATGTTGATGGTAGCATCATGGTCTGGGGCTGTTTTGGTGCCTGTTGCACTCGTGAAATGCACAAGTGGATGAAATAATGAAAAAAGGGTTGCAGCTAAGAATAATTTAGCATAATCTTAAACCGTCGTCCAGATGGTTTAAACAATTTGACACAGTTAGACAACATGGCAATAAATAACGCTAATCTTCAACCTTATTAAAAAATATGTTGCCTTCTGTATGCTTAAAACTTAAGTCTGCACCAGAAAACCAATACATTTCATTAACCTTAAGTGATTCTGACAAGAACAGGGGTCCAATATTCTACCAGAATTCTGACTTGTTGGAGGCAACAAAAAAGCATTTAACCAATGTGAAATTGCTAAGGGGAATTTAACAAAATATTAGGTGTGTCACTCACTCATTTGCCGAACTGCTTAAATATACTATGTTCACGGGGAGGCTGGAGCCTTTCTTAGCAGACAGAGCAACGGAACAACGGAGGGGTACAGATTGAACGGCCTGCCAAACCACCACAGGGCCATCACACACACACACACACACACACACACACACACACACACACACACACACACACACAGACAAAACCATTCTCACTCCCACCTAAGGGCAAATTAGAACAGCCAGTTAGCTTAATGTGCATGTCTTCGGACAGTGGGAGGAAACCAGAGTACCCGGAGGTGACCCACTCAAGCACGGAGGGAACATGCAATCTTCAAACTGAAATGCTCTCGCAGAGCACAGGACTCAAAACTGCGAGTTGGATGTACTAACCACTGCAACACATTGCCGCCCATATTACTGCGCTATATACTGTACATAATTTTAACCCTGTTGTGTATTCCGAAAACCCAAAAATCTTTTGAAGATAGGGTTTACTTTAATTCTGCCACAGAAAAATAAAGTTTTGAAATTACTGAAAGCCTACTGCTAGGACATTTGCCAGCAGTGACATATCTGCATATGTCTATGCATATAAACTTCTGTCTGCAACTTTATATATGTCTTTTTATTTTATTTAAGTTACTCAAATTATTGAAATGAAGGTGAGGTGCAGGCTAATCATAAAATTATTTAATTCACATTATAATCACATGCAATATACACTCAGAAGCACTTTTTACTTCTCCATTATCTACTATGTGTCACTGTATTACATGTTGAATCGCAACAGGAGGGGGATGTGAGGTTACAACTCCCCGGTGTGACTTCATATCCCCTTCCATGCCGAGGCTTAGTCTTCATCTCCTAAATGCCTCCAGATAAACTGCAGGCTTGCTGCGAAATCGCTCCAATCCAATTATCCAACTTCTAATCAATAGGGGAGGTGTCTCCAGCAGCGAAGCTGACATTTATAATAAAACAGCGATATGACTGCATTCTACAGCTGACAGCTGGCTAAAGCACTCCTGCCAGTGCTTCATGGTTCCTAAGAGGAACTTGGCCTTGCAAATAGGTTCATTTGGCATGGTTTAAATGGGCAAACTGACACTTTCAGACTTTTCTTCCCATGAACAACGAAGGAAAGTTGGTAAACAGCTCTTGACAGAACGTCTCTATTGGACATCAAGGCAGAGAGCTTCCTGCTCCTACGGAGATCTATCCGCTTGAGCTGGGAGTCTGAACTTGGCTCGACCATCGGAAATGATTATAATGAAACGCCAGGATTCCAAACATTCACCAGCAGCCAATCGCTTTTGGGGAAAAAAATCTTTTGTTCTAATTGACTAAGTGATGATATTTTTGGAATAAACTGATTTTTGATGCAAAACAGGGATCAAAACTAATAGAGATCGCTTTTGCTTTAGAACTCTAGCACCAATATAGTCATGGGAATAGCTGCCAGACTTATTCAACCCTGAAAAAGATGATCATCCCTTGTTTGGATGTTCAAACCTTCATTTATTAACAAATTAGGCATCGGAAAATTCGTCTGATTCTGGTGGGATGCATACTAATTTTGACCGTCTTGCTACAGGCCATCAATGCAATAATGAAATGAAGTCAAACAATATAGCAAAGACCCACTAAAATGCTGCTTGTACTTAAGTTTTATAGGCGCTGTAGTGAATAGTATACAGCAGTTTTACCTCTTGCCAAAAAGCTGTCATTCAGTTACTTCTTTTTAACAGCAAATATCATCTCCACGGCTCCATGAAGCATGTCAGGGTGCTACAGGAGACAACAAAAATGCACATGACCACTTTTGTTTTGTGTGTGTGTGTGTGTGTGTGTGTGTGTGTGTGTGTGTGTGTGTGTGTCCTCAACCTCCCATATTGCAGTTGTCCAAAGCATAGACATAAGGTTGCCAGAAAGGAGAGGTTCTGACACCCTGCGGCTAAAGTGACTGCTTGTCAGCTCTAAGAGAAGTTCTATCTCACTTCCTTCCTCTTCATTTAATTTTTTTCTTTTTCTTTCTTTCCTTCTTTTTTTCTTTCTTTCTTTCTTTTTGTCTGTTTGTCTATCTGTCTTATTTTCTTTCATCTCCAACCATCAAGCAAGCAGAAATATTAATTTCATCGGGTCCCCAGCTTTTCCCCTATAACCCCAATCATGTGCTTTTAAATTTATCCCAATGGATCCTGTCACTATAATGACACTTTTTGGGTTTGATCCTTGCAGGCTGTTGTGAGAGACAGAATGAGGTGTTCTTGAATGGTCTGCCTTCCTCCACTGGGAACCTGATTGTAAAAACAGACGGTTGGCCTCCCTTCTTCCTCTAGGCACTGAAAGAGAATACAAATCAGCATGTACTCACCCATTATATTGATTTGAAGCCTTTTCAGGAATAGTGATAACTTAGGCTTAGATGAGTGTCCTGCTGCTTTCTTTTTTATGCCAGCAGCCCTTAGGGATGGAAGTGTTTAATTCTGATGTAATCCCAGGTAACACTGACCACAGGATATCCCTAAAGAACAGGGAGTGAATTTAAGAACTGAGGGCTCTAATGGAGTAAAGACACTTCAAAATCTATTTTGGTAACCTCCATCCATCCATCCATCTATTATCTATACTGCTTCTTTGTCAGGATCGTAGGTGGTGCAACAACCCTCGACACTTACTTTCAAACCTTCGGGTAATTCAGAGGAGCCAGTTGAACCATTGTGCATGCCTTTGGGCCATGCAAGCACAGAGGAAAGTTTTGTGGTCAACTGGCCATCACACCCTTATGTACTTGATGAAGATCCTATTCCAGATTTGGTTCCCTTGCTATTATAATAACTTCCAATTTTCAGGGAAGTTATTCCTCTGAACTGTGGCTGTGCAAATTTACCCAATCGGCCACCAAAGCATTAGAGATATCAAGCACTTATGTTGGGTAAGAAAGCCTTCCCTTCGTCTCAAAAGTGATCAGTGGGGTTAAAACCAATTATTATATAGCCAAGTATAAATTTCTTCCACGTTAGTCTTTTCCATACCATGTCTTCACATTGTGCATAGTCATGCTAATATATGATAGGCTAGGCCTTTTTGCATAGAGAAATTTTTATGCTGGTGGCATGGTGGTGTAATCGTTAGCATGTCCGCCTTACAGCAAGAAGGTCCTTGGTCTGAGTCCCGAGTTTGGCAAGGGTGTTTCTGTGTGGACTTTTTTGTGCATGTTCTTGTGCCTGCGTAGAGTTCCTATGGGTACTCCAGTTTCCTCCCACAGATCAAAGACATTCACATCAGGCTAACTGGATGTTCCAAATTGCCCCTAGGTGTTACTGTGTGTGAATGGTTGTATATGTGTTGGCCCTGCAATGGACTGGCCCAGAGTTAGCTCAGAGAGGCTCCAGCTTCTCCATGACCCTAGTAGGATTAACCAAATAAATAAATGAATGAATTAATTAAATCTTCTTGCTACAGCATACGAAGACTTCCTATACAGACGTGTGCTTTTAGCTATATAACAGTAGGTTGTGGAAGGCCAGGAGTCCATATAATGCACATCACTATGTATGGCATAATGACTGTCAGTCTATCAGTGAAAGCAACTCCCAGTATAAAATATTTGCTTGCAGTATTGCAATTCCACTGGTTTAAGGGGATTGTAAGATTTTCAGGTGTGGCTAGGGTCTTGGTCATTGAACATGGTTCAAGATAATGACCTAGTCTACAGCTCATGAATGTCAGGAATGTCCTGAATCATGATTAGGTTTCCAGAAGGATTAATGAAGGTGAGTTTAATCAATCCACTCACATCCAACGTTTTTTGGTATTTGGCCAACAGCTAAAGTGGAGCCAAAGTGGTTCCATGAAGAAATTGACTATATTCTATTGTTTATATTGATCCCCATGTCAACAAGGAATAGTGTTCTAACTATCTAGGGATTCACCAACTTTTAATTATCTTGTTACATCGAATTCACCTACTAATTCTCGTGTTGCACCCAGAGTGCCCTGCTTCCCGATTTTCTCTCTTTTATATCCTCTCACGTTCTGTCACTCACTCACTTTTCTTAAAGACCCGAATATAAGTCCATGGATGTCAGGGGATGATCCTAGGATGATCTGGGTTTTGTGTTGATATGTACCACTGTGGCTGTAACACGCAGTCATTCGGCAGATGCTCTCATCCTTTACCCTGTCCTTCTTCTAATCTCTCTCTTCTCCTCCTCACCTTTTAAGATAGCCTCTGTCACTGTTTTCCAGGCAAAATTATTGCTCATTGCTCTGCCAGGGATTTGCATCCACAGATGCTGGAACCTGAGACATACTATAATTCAGCTGCCTGGGTTAATAAGATGGGCTTTGTGACTCCAGTGGAGTAAATTAAGCCTGTATTAGTGATAGAGATCTTTACAATTATTTTTATATTTACTACACGTGTCCAGGTAAATCAAGGGACAGTTTAAGAGCCTTTGGCCCTCCGGGAATAACTCAAGGGGACAGGAGTTTGGTGGTAGTCAGAGTATTTATTAAGGGAAAGAAAAAAAAAATTATATATATATATATATGTGTGTGTGTGTGTGTGTGTGTGTGTGTGTGTGTGTGTGTGTGTGTGTG
>JAOUQZ010000030.1:2747693-2757978 GCA_028564935.1 Neosilurus hyrtlii
ATTTGTTGTATCCTATATTTTATTTTATATTATATTTTATTTTATTATATATATTTTCTTTATTTCTATTATTATAATTTTTTTTTTTTGCATATTTATACTGATCTTTAAAATCCTTTAAAAACTTTAATTATTGTTATTGTTCTTTTCTTCTTGTTCCTTGTACTTTGATGGTTTATTCTTTACATTTGGACAGTCGTACTAAGCATTTCGCTACATATTGTACTGTGTATAATTTGTATGTGAGAAATAAAATTAGAATTTGAATTTGAATAATACACAATGTTGTTGAAAATTAAAAGTAGAAAGAATACAATCCAAATAACAGATCAGTGCAGTTACTGTCTGGCAGCCGGCAGTGCATTTACAGGATTTGATGCCATGAATTTATTTGACTTTATTTAAAGTCTAGCACATTCTCAGGTGTCTGAATGGAGGAATTTATTTTTGTTAAAGCTTTATTGCCCACATAGAAGCTGATAGCATGACCTTAATCTTTTACCAGAAGCAATCAATTATACCCAGCTTCTCTTACTGCCAAAAAAGATATTTATGCACACAGAATTGCACAACTCTACCATGTGCATCAATGTATGATGCTTAAATAAAGAACAGTGGTGGCCGGGTGGTATGGTGCTTGCATACTGATCCGAAGGTCGGGGGTTCAAGAACCGCTATCACCAGGTTGTCACTGCTGTCCTTCCAGTGCAGCTAACTGGGTTATCAAAGGCCAGCCATGTCTCTCACTGTCTGTGGTGAGAGGCATGTAAAAGAACCATTGCTGACATTCGTAAGGAGTAGGTTGTAAGAGGAGTTGTAAGAGTGGGTTGCTGTCAGCGTGTTTCTGCCCTGCTGTTGCCTGGCAAGCTGTCCAGGGTGTACCCTGCCCTTGCCCAGAGTCGGCTGAGAAGGGCACCAGCCACCCTGTGACCTTAATTAGGATAAAGAGGTTCATAAAACGGATGGATGGAACAAAGAACAATACTTTATTAGTATCTTTTCCATATCAGCAAATTTGTGTTCCTCGTCCAGGGGCTACACCCTACAACCCCAGCCCAGTTCACAAAATGGCCTTGATGGTAAGATGTCCAGCCAAGTAAAATTCCACATACAGAGACAGGGCTAACTGTGACACAGAAAAGTACCTAGCATTTTTAGCAGTATTTTCTTAAGCATTGTAATTAAGCTTAATTGCTCTTCATTATTGATTTGCCATAACACTACACTGCTCAGTCAAAAACAAACAAACAAACAAATAAATGAATAAATAGTGCTCTCTGATATTTTGTTGGAACATCTTTAATCTTGATTACAGTTTGTAATCACCATGGCATTGTTGCTTCAGTTGGTCCGGTCGAGGCACAGCAACATTATGTGGAAATAAAACGAAGTCAGCTGAATGACCGGGGGTCTCATTTATAAAACTGTACTCTGTGCCGTTGTACTGTAAATCTACTTACGCCAAAAAAAAAAAATTGCGTGTGCTGAAAAAAATTCAGATTTATAAAACGCTGCATACACACACCTGTAAGCAATCTTCAAAATCATTTATAAATCAGTTCCTACAAGTGTGCATATCTGAATTCCAGGCCTGTACACACCCCTTTTTAACCATAAATGGACAATGTAAATAACCTCATGAACATGGTCTGCATATAATTGAGCCTGTCGTGCTATTGTTCTGTCATTGTTGTGAATAATGACTGCAGGCAGGAAATGAATGAAAAAAAAAAAAGATTTCATGATGATGGAGATAGAAACCGTTATAAGGGAGGTGGAGGCCTGGAAACAACGTGCTATTTGGAGGCCATAGCAGCGGGATCACTAACAAAAGGAAGCAGAGTGAGTGGCAACACTTTGCTGCTGCTGTCAGCGGAATCACTGTCACAGAGCACACGGTGGCAAAAAGAGTAATCCAAAGCTACTCTATCTTTCTACTCCTTTACCGTCATGTTTGTAATTTGTTGCTTGAGTGTTAAAGAATGATTTGCTTTGATGTTGTCATGTGTATTAAATGTGTCATTTATTAAGGGCAAGGGCGCGGCTGCAACTGGTGGGGGAAGGGGGTGATTCAATATATGTAAAGTATTTTGAATTCAGATTTTAGTTAGATTTAGGAAGGTGTTTGTGAAACCATTCCTCACTCCTAGTGCAAAATATGACTGTTGTATAAAATCATCATGATAACGTGGATCTAATATATGATTCATTTATTAATTTTCTGAACCACTCAATCCTAATTAGGGTGGCGCCCATCTCAACCGACTCTGGGCGAGGGCGGGGTACACCCTGGACAGCTCGCCAGGCCATCGCAGGGCCAACATTCACACAACCATTCACACTCACACCTAGGGGTGATTTAGAACAGCCAATTAGCCTACTGCGCATGTTTTTGGACTGTGGGAGGAAACCAGAGTACCCGGAGGAAACCCATGCAAGCACAGGGAAAACATGCAAACTCCACACAGAAACGCCCAAGCTGGGAATTGAACCCAGAACCTTCTTGCTGTGAGGCGGACGTGCTAATCACTACGCCACTGTGCCACCCTCTAACGTATGATACGGCAATGATACGGCGGAAAGTGAAATATGCCAATTTCAAGCCGTGTTGTGTATATATACCACGTTTATAAATGAGGTCCCAGGTTATCACATCAATGGACTTTTTCTTCCCTGATGGCACGGATATAAAACAGTGACTCAAATAATGAAAGAGGGGTTCAGGGAGCACGAGGAATCATTTTCACATATGAACCGGTACCAGAGAGTCCTGACCTTAACCCTGTTGAAAGTTTTGGGGATGTGCTGGAGAAGACTTTATGGAGCGGGTCAATTTTTCCGTCATCAATTCAAGCTGTCTGTGAGAAATGAACCCAACACTGGATGGAAATAAATGTCATGGTGATTATGTGCTTTAATCAGTGCAGGAATGTTTTTTTAATTATTATTATTTTTTATACAGGCAGTGTAACCTACTGCTTGAGCACTGAGAAGTACCGTTTCATTTGTTTTATTCAGGACTCTCACCTTTGTATAATTTCTTTTTTAACCACAGAGTTTGGAATTCAAATTATTTTTAAAATCCAATACAAAATAATTGTTTTGTTTATCCATGCAGTAAAATGCATGACTCCACTACCCTATTAGCACTTAGCTAGACCTCTCTCTTAAGTTGAAGGGTGGTAGAAAATGTTCAAGGGTATTCAAACATTCAGAGTGAGAAAAAAAAATCAAGAGATTAAAATGGGCCTTTTCAATCTCGTCTGCTGCACATGGCAATGATTAGTTGGCATTTGTCAGATGGGAGCTGAATGATGAAGGCTTTGTTTAAATACATCTCTCTTAGTAATATTGGATATTGGATTATTGATCTTGCCATCGCAGGAGGAGCTAATGGCTGTATCTATTTAAGCATCATAATTCAACATGATTTTATGCTAAATAGTAGGTTAAAATATGACTGGTTCAGTGATGTGCAAACAGCAGTGTAGAGCTACTGAGTGTTTCACTGTACCCCTGATCCTGAAAGTGACAGCATGCCGTCTCATTTCTGGTTTGGCATCATGACAGATTTGATGGTTTACATGCTGAGGTGGCAAACATAACCATGCGGTAGTGTCAGCCCCCCTTGAGCACCCTGCCCTGAGGCATGACCTGGTTCAGAAATTCCATCACGTTTGTCATCTAGTATGTCCAGCTCTCAGAGACTCTCACCTGTCTCCCACCATTTACTGATAATGTGTGTTCCTTTTTATTGCTGCTAATAGAATTTTATTTTATTTTATTATTTTTTTTTATGAATGGAAAAGAATTAAAAAGCTTGCGATCCTGGAGAAGCCAATTTGCATTAAACAGCTCTGCAGATGAAATGTTGCATGGCCATTCTTACTTTTAATATGTCTAATGTCCGAGTCTGGCCCTGCAATCGACTGGGGGGCTGCTCAGGGTGTACCCTGCCTTCGTCCAGAGCCTGCTGGATTGGCTCTATCTTCCCTGCGACCCTAAACAGGATAAGTGGTACAGATAATGAATGAATGAGTGTCCGAGTCTGCACTGACACTGTCCATTATTTACTCATTAGTAGCATACACGTGGCAGGGACTAAATCTTCCTGATGGGCTGTTGAGAGACTAGACCATTAAAATCCCATAGGTTGTACCAAGTCATGCAGAAGGGATTGTCACTATTGTCCCCTGAGGCAATGCTGCTAATATATTATCTTCAAGTCACACTCTATGAGATTTTATAGGTTTCCTCTTAAAAAATAATTTGCTTGGTGACTCTGTTCACAGGCAGCTAGTACCAATATTAGCTCAAGATGGATTATCAGAAGATAGGTGCTGCGTTTTCTTTAAACCCAGGAAAAAGCAGTCAGAATGCTGTGCACTTAGTATGATGCAGTATGTAGAAACTTTTCAGAAACTACAGCAGTTTCATTCGATGTTTTATTTATTTCAATGATTATATTCAATGGACTTACAGATTGGTTTTAAAGTGCTAACATTTCATAAATTTTCATGCAGTAAGCAGACAGATTGACCGTTTCCTCTGTGCCATAAGGAGACAGTTGTTAAAGCACCTGGCTGGTATTTTTGGAGAGACAGAAGTGTCAGCAGATGGACAGGATTCAGGACAGAAGTCTGGCAGCACTGTGTGGCTTTTAAGCAAGTACTAGTGCATCTGCCTTTCTGGTGCCCCCCTGTTATACCAGTTCAGCACCTGGACCTGATGCACTGGTTCCCAGAAATAAAACGGAGGCTAGATTTAACTGGGATCTGTTATGTAAGGCCCCTACATCCTAATGTGTCCTAGATTCATATAATACTCGGAATGGCCAAATTACTACACTGGTGTAGTACTGCCTTGTTATCTGATGGCCTGTTGATAGAAGAGTGAAATTAGTTCGACATTAGCATTTTCTTTCAGCCGTGTAATTATTTGCATTACAGCCAGAGGCTATGTGTGTCTTCATGCCCCTTTGCTGTCCTGCAGGGAGTGACCATGGGAAAGCCAGTTTCTGTTTCACTCTCAGCTTCTCTGTGATGATTGATGCCTATTCCTGCAGCTTTATACACAATATCTAGGCACCTGGAGAAAAAATGCAACATTCAGAAAGCCTCAAGCACTGGTTATGAGCAGTCTTCAATTACATTTTCTAGGAAGCACGAAGTGACACTGATGCTATCAAGACAAGTGTTGGTGCCTGTAGAGGCCTGCATGTGTGTGCACGGGGCTGGTTGTCAGTAAGGAGGTCTCCTGTGACTGCAGAGAGTACAGAACGTGTATTTTCTGTGCTAAGCCTGGCATGTGAAGTGATTAAAGGAGAAGACAGTACTTGGTGAAAGTTAATCGCAATAAATATCTATATTAAAATCTGTCCGTGGGCAAAATCTTAGATCGATAACTGCTATTTTAATGCTTTTATGGGTGGTTATTTGAAAACTGAAACTCAGAATGATGACATCATTAAAGCCCAAGTTAAAATGGGGGAGTATGGATTTAAACATGATTTGGTTGAGTCTGTGCTGGAATATATTAATGCTGGTGCATATATAGGTTCTCACTGTACAGGCAATGACTTTTTGTCTAAACCTTTTGACACCTCCAACACAAATCTTTCAATAAATGGCATGAGTGTATCAAAATCCTATACATATACACCTGTACATGTTAACTTGGGCCTTGATGACATCATCATTCCGAGACTTAGTTTTCAAATAACTTCCCATAAAATTGTTCCAACATAAGCTATTAGATGAAGATTTTGCACACAGAATAATATTAATATAGAGTTTTGAATGAGAAGAACTTTAAACAGATGCTGTATTCTCCTTTAACTTTGGTAGACACTGTTTGATTACAATGTACGGCTTAAAGGAGTTATAGTTCTTAAGATTAAAAAAAAATATATTATTGTTTCCTTGCACAATCTCATGCTATTTTTTGAAACACAACCTTCAAACTTTCTAGAACGAGGGTTGTCTGTGTGGTTGTATCGTTTGTTCCAGTAAAATCAATCATATTCAGAGGGCATTGCATTTGGGGGGAAAAGGCAGGGTTGACTTTATCTGATCAACAAGAAGGCTTTATGTATCACATATACAGTATATACAGTATAGCACAGCGACAATTTTCTCTTTGCATTTCCCAGCTAGTTAGGAAGTTGGGGTCAGAGCACAGAGACAGCTATGGGATGGTGCCCCTGAAGCAGACAGGATAAAGGCCTTGCTGAACAGCCCCACAGTGGTAGCTTCTTGGGGCTAGAGCTTAAACACTCACCTTCTGACCAGTAACCCAGAGCCTTAACCATTGAGCCAATATCACCCATGATTTTTTTCTCTTTTTTATGGTCTAAAAAGCACTGAAACTGGTACTGACAGCATGCTACCCCCTTCTTTCCCCCAAAGGGATGAACATGACAGTATAGCGCCTCTGGGGTCACAGGGTGGTTGATTTCATATCTGGTGTGGTCACTAATTAATATACGGAGGCCAGAACTTTCATGAGGTCTATTTCATGGTGACAAAATACATAACTCATGGCAATTTAACATAGCGATTTTAAAATGAGGGAGAACGAGAAGTGAATTGAATTAGATTTTTGTGGTCACAGAAAGTTAAGAATAGAAATTACTGATAATATTCAAAGCTAGAAAAAACACTCCATAATTATTCTCAAGTCAAAATACAGATGATATTTAAAAATATAAAAAGTGGCTATGCAAGAATTGCGTTTTTTTTTTTTTTTTTAATTAAATTACCTTTGTTTTCATTCGAATATACATAGTTTGTTGTGAAAGAACTCAAATGGCTGGCACAGAGCCCTGACTTCAACCCCATGGAACACCTCTGGAATGAATTGGAAGTTTGACTTCATTCAGGCCTCCTTGTCCAACATCAGTGCCTGACCTTGCTAATGGTCTTGTGTCTGAAAAGGTAAAAATGTCCTCAACAAAGCTTATAAAACGCCTTCCCAGAATAGTGAAGGTTATTTTAATAGCAAATATGAATTCAATCTCTAACTGAATTTTCAGAAAGCACCTATGACTATGATTGGTCAGGTGTTCACATACTTTTGGCCATAGTGTGGCATAATTTTATGTGCTAGGTGAGAAAAGAAGAGATGCTGACATTTAAGTACATAAAGTTTAAAATGTGTGAATGTATATACGTCTGTAATTAACTAAGAGACAAGAATTTAAATTTAATAACATTCAGGTAAAATAGAAATATAAAAATATAAATATAGCCAAATAATACTTGAAGCAGGTACCTAAGTACAAATATTTTCCAGTCCAGGAGTTTTTGGCTTTTAAATATGCATGTATGGTACCATTAGCTGTGGCACGGTGGCATAGTGGTTAGCACATCTAAGAATGTCCTGCGTTTGAATCCCCATGTTTGCATTGTTTTCCTCCAGGTACTCTGGTTTCCTCCCACAATCCAAAGACATGTACATCATGCTAATTAGCTGTTTTAAATTGCCTCTAGGTGTGAGTGTGAATGGTTGTGTGTGTTGCCCTGCAATGGTCTGGAGAGCTGTTCAGGGTGTACCATGACTTCGCGTAGAGTCAGCTGAGATAGGCTTCTGCCTCCCCGTGACTCTAGTAGGATTAAGCGGTTCAGCAAATGAGAGAGAGAGAGAGAGAGAGAGAGAGAGAGAGAGAGAGAGCACTTTAGCTGTATCACCTTAAATGAACTTTCAAACTTTTTGCCTGTTGCCACCCGATAATTAAATAGAGGCCAGGCATTAACTGTGACATTCCCACAAGATATTAATATTATTTGTGGCTCACGTCGTGCTATTTCTCTTGGCCAAATATTAGTATATTTAGTTTGAGGCCTTCAAAGATTACCATGTGTCCTCAATATATTAACTTGTGGCCTATATATTTATATATGGATGGATGGATGGATGGATAGATAAATAGATAGATAGATAGATAGATAGATAGATAAACAAACCCTGTCACCTGAAAGGTTCTTTATAAAAGTTATCTTGTGTTATAAAGGATTCTCTCATGTCACAATGTCTCATGGCTCTTGGCTAATGCCTTTAGTTCTGTTTTTGGTATTCTCATCTTGGCTTATTTTAATATTAGTTATTTTATTAAACTAATGTTTAACTAGGATTGAGTGCTTCAGCAAATGAGTGAGTGTTTACTACCTTTGGCACAGTAATGCACCTTTATTTATTTTATTTATTTGCTCTTACTGGAAATAGTGCAACACTGCTATTCAAAATAGCATTTTGGGCAATAGCAAAATTTAGGGCAAATGTCATCCTATATTTATTTTCCCATAGTGGTAATGGAGGTTTTCTATAGAGGACTAAAATCTTTATGCTGTGATTTAATTGTTCAACATTGAAATTAGAAGTCAGACCAAATTATAGATCCTGGAGGAATGCATCGCTAATGAATTTAATTTGCAGAAAAAGATCTCATGATGTTTTGTTACTTTTTTAAATATTGATTTTAATATAAATTCCTATCCATGTCTAGAATTCGTATAAACATTGACTAATGTATAGGCAGTAGAGGCTGGACTAGGCCCATGGCTAACTGCATGATTATAGATGCTGATTCATTAACTCCTGTATAAGCCATCACTAAGGCAGCTGTATGAGCAGCATATAGTACCTACACATTCATCCTAGTAGTATACAGAAGTAATTTACTCTCTTTGTCAATGCATTGATTCAGATTTCTAAATGAACTCTTTGATCCCCACGGAGGTGCTTTAAATTGCTTTTGCATTGATCCTGAACTGATTAGAAAGTGTTTTGAATTGACTGAAACTAAAAAATATCTCATAAATCACAGAGACTGGGTTTGTATGAAGATTTACACCCGGATTTGTCTTGTAATCCTTTAGAATTAGTTCACTCCGCGATACTGTTTACACCATGGGGTGTTGAGGCCGTTCTTTTTTTTTCCTTTGGAAACACACAGATAAAGATAAATAAAAAGTTTTACATCTTGTATAATCTTCTTAAACAAAATCAATGAGTTAATAACATGTAAAGCAACAGTGTGTTGAAGATATATGTGTGCTCTACTGTGTTGACTATAATAAAACCTCCTAATCTAATGCTAATTTATGAATTAGCATGTGTACTTGGGTGACTATCGATGGTATTAGCCTAAGACATGAGTCATACAAAATAACCTGATATTTATGCTAGATGATGACTAATTTCTTTGGAAGTGCTCGTCAGTCTATATAAATCCATCCATCCATCCATTATCGATATTTTTCCACAAAGTGTCAGTCTATTGCAGGGCTAACACAGACTCCAACAATCATTTTCAATCCCATTCACACCTATAGGCAATCTAGAATACCTAGTTGACCTAACCAACCTGTTTTTTAGACTGTGGGAGGAAAGTCAGTGCACCCACAAGAAATCTACTCCAGCAGAGAGAGACCAGAACGACTCTTGTTGACCATAAGATTTAAACCAAGAACCTTCATGCTAAGAGGCAGCAGTGCTGGCCACTATACCTAATAGTTTTCAATATTTATTACTGGAAAGTTTTCAAACACCTGAACGCAAACACATACAAAAAGATCCTGACCTTTTGTTTTTATGGTCAGGAATACATTGTTTTCCTTTAGATTTTGTGCAGGATTCACTGGGGATTCACTTGCTAGCCCAAAGCCAGATTGGCAAAAGGAGATAAACCAAGATTATAATGCGCTTTTATGGACCTGAGCATTCTTTTAACCTCTCAGAAACTAACCCCTAAGCTTTATAGATGGAGACCATAATTCTAATTTAGAATATTTGAATTTAACAATAATGTGTGTGTATATGTATATATATTATGCATATATATATAGGATGTATATGTGTTTGTGTGTGTGTGTGTGTGTGTGTGTGTATATATATATATATATATATATATATAAAAGAGCATCAGATAGAACACCACGAATACATAAAAGCACTTGCTGCCTCATGTCTTTATAGAAATCACCCCTTCTGACAGTAAACAGGTATAAAATGTTAGTGAATCAAATGTATAATCATATAGCAAGCCACGTAAAAATATATCCAGGAGTGTATGCTCTGACAGCATGGTTAGGAATAAATGCAATTTTTTTGTATTCTGAAGTACCAAGCTTTCTCTGTTCCTATTTTATTTACTACATTTATACAACCTGCTTTTAGAAAGGAAGAGACAATCAAACATGTTATATTAGGAAATTCATTCATTCATTCATTTTCTGAACCGCTTATTCCTAATTAGGGTCGCGGGGAGGCTGGCGCCCATCTCAGC
>JAOUQZ010000030.1:2784661-2807222 GCA_028564935.1 Neosilurus hyrtlii
GTAGAGGTGTAGTAAAAGAGAGGTGTAAATGGTTGTAGAGGGGTGTAGATTGTTGTAAAGGGGTGTAGATGGTTGTATGTAAGTGGCCCTGCAATGGTCTGGTGAAGGGTGTAGGATATACCCTGCCTTTGCCCAGTGCCGGCTGATATAGGCTCCAGCCTCCCCACAACCCTAATAGGATTAAGCAGTTCACCAAATGATTGAGTGAGTGAGTGAGTGAGTGAGTGAGTATAGAACTGGTATACAGATAATATTACACTAATCGTGTTGTTGTTCTGAATATCCGCGTAGCTGTGATTCCAGTACAACGGGACTCTTTAGCTTAAGTATATGCTAGGCGTTTGCCCTTGGCATTGCAGTTCCCATGGTGACAAGCACCATCTGTTCATGCTGATGTTTGTTCCTGTGTTAGTCCTGCCTCTGCTCTCTCTTGTGACTGGTGGATTACATTAATGTGTGTGTTTACTACAAGTTCTTGATTTGTTTGATTCTGCCCTGCCTGTTAAATTTGGTAACGTCTTTTGCTTTTGTGTGTCGGGAAGTGGTCTCTTGGTCTCTTATCGATTGCTTATCAGTGATGTTGGATGACCCCTGCTATTGTTTTTCACAATAATCACCAGACCTTACATAGAAATATAATTCCGACTTTACACACTTGCCTTCTGACTTCATGAACTACACATTTCAGCAATATCACACAAGTAAGAGTGGGGTTATACTGAACATTGCCATGCTTCTGATTTGGCAAGAATACCGTAGCTAATCATAACAATGCTGATATTGGGTAATGCTTGATTCCGAATGCAGTACATTTTTTATACAGTGGTCCTTTAAACAAGAAATTAATATCATGTAGCTGACATTTCAGGCATAGTATGGCCAAAATTTTCATGTATATATATTTTTTATTTTTGCTGTCTAGAGAGAGCTCATGTTGATTTGTACATTCTAGTTTAAGGTGCTTCCAATAAAAGTATCCTGCTTTCTTTCTTTTCAATTATTAAACATTTTTACATAAGTCAAAAGTTATATCATTACTTACCTGATATTCATAAGCAGAGGTGGTGGCGTCAGAGGTGGGAATGGTATTGTCTGTAAAAAACAAACAAACAAACAAACAAACAAAAAATACCCTGACCACACTTGGTGAAGACACTACCCTGCTTGAGTCCCAAAGGTGATTTTATTTTGGGATGTCAAGGTCAAATATATAATTAAGCATTTTGGCAAATGAGTGCTCGAGTGAGTGATGAGAGGCTGAGGGTTGATTAAGCACTTCTAACTTTGAATCAAGTGCTGAGAGATGTGATTACTTTGAAAATGAGACAGCTACCTTTGACCTTGAGTGACCTTAAAAGTTAAAAATTAATGTCACATGATGATGAAGTATTCATTCATTTATTCATTTTCTGAGCCGCTTAATGATGATGAAGTAATATAGCTTTGAAATGAGTACTGATTCACTTGCCTTTGACCTTAAGTGACCTTCAAAGGTCAAACTCCATCCATCGCATAAAACCAATGAGACAGTTCGTTTTTTTCTTTTGTTTGGTCACGCCCACATGTTGTAGAACATATCATAAAACAAGTACATGGATAACTAAAAACAGCACCCATATAGAGTGAATTTGCTGCATTCTCCAAGCTGCATTGTGCAGGTAGCTTGAATTCTGTGGGTGCACCTCTAGTTTTAAAGGCTAATTCATCGGTGGGTGGCGTAGTGGTTAGCATGTTAGTATAGCTTGCCTCACAACAAGAAGGTCATGGGTTTGAATCCCCAGTTTGGACATTTCTGTGTGGTGTTTGCATGTTCTCTCCATGCTTGTGTAGTTGTCCTCTAGGTAATCCGGTTTCCTTCCACAGTTCCAAGACATGCACATTAGGTTAATTGGCTGTTCCAAATTGTCCCTAGGTGTGAGTGTGAATGGTTGCGTGTGTTGCCCCGCGAGCTGTTCATAGTGAACCCCACCTTCTCCCAGTTCGATAGGCTTTAGCCTTTCCTCATCCCTACTAGGATTAAGCAGTTTGGCACTTGAGTGAGTGAATGAATGTATCAGTGAATGTTTATGAGTCTAATTAGAATAAAAGGCTTTTACAGTGCTTTTGTGCATTATGGATGCAATGCTTTCTTAATGGTGTTGTTGTGGTTTGCACTTCTGCCTCATGGCAAGAAAGTCCAGGGTTCAAGTCCTGATCTCACTGAGGATGCTTGTGTGAGTTTCTTCCAGGAACTCTGGTTTCCTCCCACACCCCATTAGTCTAATTGGAAATTCTTGACCCTAATGTGAGTGTTTCTGTCATGAGCTGTGAGCTGTTCAGGGTGTACCCCACCTTTGCCCAGGGTCTGCTAAGATAGACTCCAGCCCTAATAGGATTAAATGGTTCAGCAAATAAATGAATAAATATTGATTAAAATCCATTTATTTATTTATTTATTTATTTTTAAACCTGTCCTGTCCAGCATCATAGCAAGCAGAATGGCGGTCTGGTTGCAGCGTTGTGCCGAACAAATTTGCTTTTCCAAGGGGAGGTTTATGGGTATAAGACTCCTCTTGATAATCTGATTCATTTATTTATTTACTGTTGAATTGTGTTATGGAATCTATGGAATCTTGCTGGACTTGACTGGAGGGGACAGAAAAAGAAAGACAGCAAACAGAAAATAAAAAGAAGAAAGAGGAGACAAAAACACTATAGATATAAAGCAACGACCCTTCAAACCAAAGTATCACAAGACAATAAACTGCTACATTTGTACATAAATACAACATTAAATTTCCTGATGCTTTTGCAAAAAAATAGAGCTGACATTAATCAAGTTTGTTAAATAATAACCAAAACAAAGAGACATATCACAAACATATCATAACATCCACCAAAGTAACGAATACACAGTCACAGAGACAGAAAAAAGAACACGGGAAAAAAATATATATATATATACACAAAACAAAAAAAAGAAAAAAAGAATTAATAATTATAATGTTAAAAAATTATAAAATAAAAAAATAAAAAAAAAATATTTAAAAATGTACCAAAAAAAAAAAATACAATATATATATTCATACATATACATTTTTTTTTTTAATTTTAAAAATTAAATATAAAAAAGAAGAAGGACAACGTAGTGACTGTGCCAGCATGGAAACATGTGGAACAAGTGAGTGATTGGCAACAAGTGACGAGCAAGACTGTGTAACTGCGACCACAACTTCACAGCGCCAGAGGCAGACCAGGGCAGCCCAGGGACCCGGGCCATCAGCAGCAACCTCGGAGCACGAACCCGAGCCAGGACCGGCAGCAGCCTACCCCGCCAGGTCCCGGCTACCCAGGGCGGCTAAAGTATCTGATGTTTTTAAGTCATATCCCTATGCACAATTCATCTGTACTACTCACTTAAAAGACAAATGGCTGCTTTGTCCATAAACGTCCTAAACAACTAAACTTAACAACCCCTAAAATGTGAATGGCAAAAAATACCAATCAATCAATCAAACAATTAATGAATGAATTAATTAAAAGCAACAGCTATAACAGCCAGGTCTTTTATAGTATGTTTTATCTCCCCTATCTATGTGAGTTGTTTTAGATTCTTTTAAAGATGAGTAAAAATATTGCCCTCAGCCTGGACATACACATTCTCATAAATATGGCTTCACTCCTATGATGGAAAAAAAGTTTTCCTCCATCTCTGCCTCCAGCATTACCAGAATTTGTCAGCCACCACCTCCTCAAGTGCTGGTGGTGCTGTGGGCGGTGAATATTGCTCAACAGTTCACTGCAGGCTAGCATATCCTTTATTTTATTTATTTATTTTTTTGGTGGGGTGTGGGGGGGTGGTTAATAAAAAAATAAATTTCACCTGAAAATCCTCAATTTCTTCAGTTTTTAACCACAGCAAAACTCCCAGTTGTGTCTTTGATGCAAAACACGTCTGCTCTGGGGGGGGGGGACGTTTTTACAACGTAGTGTATTATCGTAGGACTGTATTCCAGCATGCCAGTATAAACCAATAGATAATTATATTGATATTGTTCGCAGTACAACCATGTTAAATGATCCCTGTGACGATGACTAATCCCGCCTAAATACAGACTGGATTCAATCTATTTGGCCATTAAATAGCTGTGAATTGAATCGTCAGAAGGAGAGAAAGAAAAGATTGAGTATAGATTTATATAAAAGTGTAGCTTTTTTTTTTGTGGAGGTTCAGGGCAGTGGTGGCCTGGTGGTAGGGTGTTGGATAACTGATCCCAAGGGCAGGCCCCACTTTCAGTGGGTTGTCACTGCTGTCCTTCCCAGTGCAGCTAACTGAGTTATCCAAGGACAGCCATATCTCTCACTGTCTGTGGCGAGAGGCATGTGAAAGAACCATTTCTACCATTAGTAGGCTGCAGTGCCGTCAGCATGTTCCTGCCCTGCGATGGCCTGGCGAGCTGTCCAGGGTGTACTCTGCCCTCGCCCAGAGTCGGCTGAGATGGGCACCAGCCTCTCTGCGGGCCTAATTAGGATTAAGCGCTTCAGAAAATGAATGAATGAATGAGATTTACTGCATGGGGTGCCATGCTAACTACGTGCTCTCATCAATGCTTAATGGCACTTCAAGTGGTGTGAGACCCTGCAGAGAAGTGGAGAATGCTAAGGAGCTGAATGATTATGGGCACCTCGACTCACTGTAGAAGAATCATTTGCCTTTTCTCAAGGCAGATGTCCAATCTTTAATGGTTTAATGTTTTCCTCACCTCACACTGCTGGAAGCTTCTTGTCCCAGACTGGCTTGTGCTCAGTACAGGCTTACAAATTCCACCACGTCATGGACGAGTTTATTGGTTTAATGATTTCTAATATTGATGTGAGTGCATTTCAAGAACGGTTGTTCACATTTCCAATTTTTATTATTTTATAAGCATACATTAATATGCTGAAAGCCATTTCACCCCTTCAGATATTTGGAATGAATATAGCGACATGCACATTAGGCTATTTGTTGGCGCTTATAGTCAGCTGGGATTGGCTTCAACTCCCCGTGACAGCTTCCTGTCACAGTGGTTTAGTGGTTAGCACTTTCACCTCGCAGCAAGATGGTTCTAAGTTCAAATCCCAGGCTCTATGAAGGGGTTTCTGTGTGGAGTTTGTGTGTTCTCCCTGTGCTTGTGTGGGTTTCCTCTGGGCACCGCGGTTTCCTCCAACAGCTCAAAGACATGCACGTTAGGCTAATTGGCTTTCCGAACTACCCCTAGGTGTGAGTGGCAAGCTGTCCATGGTGTACCCTACCTTCATTTGGTGTTGGCTGTGATAGGCTCCAGCCTTTTCACAACCCTTGTAGGATTAAACCGTTCGACAAATGAATGAATGTGTTTGATGTTGATGTGCATGATATTCTAGTTTTGGCAAAACAGTTAAAAAATACCTCTATATGGAGCGAACTGTAAGCTTCCGTGGAAAGAATCTGTAGGCTTTGTATTCTGCTGTGTTTTGTGTCAGATGAAATCTCATACCCTCTCTTCACCCTTATGAAAAATAAAGTATTTGAAGAAATAAAGGTCAACATTCGAGAAAAAATAAAATGGAAAAAGAAGAAGAAGAAGAAGAAGAAAAAGAAAATAATCTTAAAGGATAGAATATATATGCTTTACCTTTGTGAACAAAGGAATCAAACAACTCTGAGGTATTTTTCCTCAGTGTGCGAGTGCACTGCTTTTTAAGCTGTTCTTGGCAAAGGCATAATCCTCCAGCAGCCATAGTGAACCATTACACTGTCTGTGTTTAAACAGCACCACAATTACCATGTTTGGCTAGACGTAAAGCCTCCTTCTGACTGACCTTTCACTTCTAATCCACTCAATCCCTTGTCTTTTGTAATCGTCGGTTTAATGTATGTAAGGTTTAATGCTGAAAGGTGATGGCTGCATAACATACAAATCTTTGCACATGAACCATTCATGACATCTTAAATTGTGCTCGTGTGTCATTTGGGATAACAAATAGCAAGTGGCATTTAGATAAGTGTGTACATGTGAAATATTTCTAATCACTGTGTAAACATAAGCACAGCTGTTGCTTTAAGCCCTCCAACCCGAAAAACACATGGATGTGATTTCTGAAGACTGGATGGCTTTCAAGCATGGTGACAGATGTAGGGTTCGAGAATGGCTGGGGATCGTCCTGGCTGATCCTTGTGAACGGAGATTCACGTGATGTCTGGCTTTGGTCCAAATGATTCAAATGCCTGTTAGTGCCATTCACTGCTGGGAACAACTTTTTTCCATGCAAGGGTTCAAGAACAAGGCAGGAGAAAACGCATTCTCTCATTACTCATTCATTCTCCGAACCGCTTGATCCCACTAAGATCTCAGCCGACACGGGGCGAAGGCAGGGGGTCACCTCAGCAACTCACCAAACCATCACAGGGCAACACACGCACAAGCATTCACACTCACATCAACACCTAGAGGCAGTTTGGAACTGCCAGGTAGCATAATGTTGCATGTCTTTGGACTCTGGAAGAAACTGGAGTACCCAGAGAAAACCTGCACAAGCATGGGGAAAGCATGCAAACTTCACACAGAAACGCCCTCGCCAAGCCCAGGACTTGAGCCCAGGACTTTCTTGCTCTGAGGCAAACATGCTAATCACTACGCCACCATACCGTCCCAGCAGGAGGAAATACAACATGAAAATGTTTATGTGTTAGCAATCATAACAGTGGCTTAGGAACGCTTCCATTTTATTTACCCGCATTGAGTTTGCCTGTAGGTGGACCGTGTTGGCAGCAGAAGGGAAGCAGTGGAGAACCATTCGAACTGATCATCACAGCAGAGACTTGACCAGGTCTAGATCTTAATGTTCAGCCTGTGTGGAAGAGTGTTGTGTGGACGGGCTGCCAAGATTTTGCCCAAACATGGGTGTTACAGGCTGTCGGGGAGGCGGTTTAATTCCTGCATTTTGTAGCCAGTATGCCATGTCATTACCACTTCTCACTCTTTTCAGTGATGAGTAAGGCTGATTTTTTCTTTCTTTCACACATTGCTTTTAAAGACCTCGGCAAAATTTCTAAACATTCAAAAAAAAGAAATTCTCTCCTCTTAGTGTCAATCTTTTACACATTACTTAATTCAGTGTGTGTGTGTGTGTGTGTGTGTGTGCGAGAGAGAGTGCGAGAGAGATAGAGAGAGAGCGAGAGAGAGCGAGACAAAGAGAGAGAGTGAGAGAGAGAGAGAGATGCTGACTAACTGGACGCTAATAAGTTTTAGGTGTGGAAGCTGCTCTCTCATCCTGTCCGTTCTAATGACTTGCCCATGATTATCAACATGAGGGGAAAGTGCTATGAGTCATCTATTATTATAACAGCTAGTGCTGAAAGAAGACTAGAGCAGGCATGTAATCAAGTTTCTGCCTTTTCACGTCTCATGTGTGTGATAAGAAAGATACCTTCTTTCCTCTGCAGAAGAGGAATGGAATGTCCTAGGATAAGGGGCGGCGAGGAGTGGGGAGGGGGTTCATGAGGAGGATTGAGAAGATGACAAAAAACGGCAGGAAATCAAGAAGGAAAAAATAGGAGGCCCGATCCTCTGTCTCAGTTTGAGAGATGTATTATACATGTTTAATGCAATATTCCAGTGTGGAAAACTCTTTACACAGATGCTGATAACTAATGGTTAGCGTTAACATGGTTTGGTCATTCTCGGGGGAAAACATGGACTATTATGCTTGTGTTAACCTGGACAGAAATAAATGTCCTGTAGAGTGTGTCTTGACACCTACAGCAGGCAGCATCGGTCATGTTAAATGAAAGCTAGCTAGACAGAAAGGAGCTGGAGGTACGGAAGGCCCCCAGGTTACAAAAGCCTGAAGCTACGCATCTGTTTTATGTTTAATACACAGGGAATGGGGTGCTATAATAGCAAAAGCATTCATGGGTTTGTGTTTATCCACTTATATTTATGTCGAACTGTTCATTTTTCACCCCTCTACATTTCTGGTGTGTATGGAAGCTAATGTAGCGGTGCACATCTATTTGCTGTCTAGCGTCTCAAATTGAGGGATTCAGAATAATAGCTGAATGTCGTGGGAGAAAATCTGGCATGCTTGTATTGTTTTGTGTGGCACTTATTCGACTTGTTTTATTGTTGGTCGGGACTTCTTTGTTTTGGCTGGTTTGGGAATCTCTTTTGGCTAGTTATTATGTTTTATGCTGTTCATCTCCATGGTCTGTGCCCCTTTTATTATTATTATTATTATTATTATTATAGAGCTCCAACTTTATTTTCCATAATTACACACAAGGCCTTCCAGGACTTCCCGTATGCTTATGCTACTCTCCGATCAACATGGTACATACTGATGCTTGACTCGTTATGTCTGTGTACTCTAGTGACGAAAAAGTGCCATTTCATGCCTGTGATGTACAACCAATGGCAGTTGGACATAATAAGGTTTTATGAAATAGCAAATGGTTCCCAGAGACACGGACAGATTGTCTTCTCTCATAAAACACACTTTCAGCTTTAATATATTGAATTCCCAGATCATACGCTGACATTTAAAAATGTTATTGTAGACTAAATGTTGTACATTTGTAGCACAAATGACAAATCTGCCCATTAGTCCTCCCACCGTGCTTTCCATCTGCTGTGCACCTCATCCTGTGGCGCAAGTTTCTACTTCCGAATTCAGGAAACAAGACTACAGCTCCCAGCATGCCTAGCGAGAAGAGTGCCGACACAATGGAGGTCACAATATAACTGAGTTGGATCCACAAAAATAATCTTGGGGATTATTTAGGGGTTGTAAATTTGGACCCGGCGTGTTTAGTGTGGCCGTGCATAACATATCGAGAGTTGTATACTGTTTACTGTTTAATAACTCCGCCTGCCTCCTTGACCTTGACCTTGCTTCTGGATGTTCTCGGTTTTGTTGTACACTGGATTGATTCACCTCTGCCTGTTTTGGGACTAACAATTTGATGTAGTCACTTATAACACACTCACTTTCTTCTTTTTTTTTTTTTTATTTTTACTTTGGTATGCCTACAAGGGCAGGTGTTTTGAAGTAGAACCTCAATAGGAACTCTTATCTTATCAAATTTTTTTTAGGGTTTGTGGAAGGCTGGAGCCAATCCCAGCTGACTCCTGGCAAGGGTAGGATACACCCTGAACAGTTTGCCATTCCATCGCAGAGCAACACAGATATACAAACATTCACACCTAGAGGTGATCAAGACTATCTCAGCCTAAGATACATGTCTTTGGACTATGGGAGGAAACCAGAGCACTGAGAGGAAACCCACCAGACACATGGAGAAGTGAGGTGGAAGTGCTATCCACTATGCCACTGTGCCACGATCATTAGGCCTTGACTTTGCTTCTGGATGTTCTCTGTTTTGTTGGCCAACACACACACAACCATTCCCAATT
Source organism: Neosilurus hyrtlii (assembly GCA_028564935.1). Taxonomy (NCBI): domain Eukaryota; kingdom Metazoa; phylum Chordata; class Actinopteri; order Siluriformes; family Plotosidae; genus Neosilurus; species Neosilurus hyrtlii. Next base: position 2,794,078 of record JAOUQZ010000030.1, read on the forward strand.
ACATTCACACCTAGAGGCAATGTGAAGCCGCCAATTAGCCTAAAGTGCATGTCTGCAGGACAGTGGGAGGAAGCTGGAGGACCCAGAGGAAACAAAAAGAACATGCAAACTCCACAGAAATGTCCTCACCGGGCCCCGGACTCTAACCCAGGACCTTCTTGCTGGGAGGCGGACGTGCCTACCACTATACCACCATGCTGCCAATTTAAAGGTTTAATTTCCAAAGAAACCCTTTAAGAACCCTCCACTTTTTCTTGGTGTGTTCTGCTGGAATCACCACAGATAGTAATTTTACTATATGTGAAATAATCTTAAACCAGAGTAATAGAAATAATCTGTAGAGATCCTGTTTGGCTTTGCCTGTGGTCTTTTTACCCTGACTAATCCCATTACCTTTGAAGTAACTGAACACTTCAATGCCTCACACGCCTCCAATTCGGGGTGATGGGGCAGAAGTGTTCATCATAGAACCTCAATTAAGCACTGTCAGATATGCAGTCCTGGTTATGACCTCGCTGCCTTCTTGTTGTCAAGGCTAGAGCTGTCAACAATTGTAAACTGCTACGTTGTTTTGATGGCATCTGGCAAAGCTGTGAATGTGGTACAGGGTACAACAGTTCAACAGTCCATTAAGCTATAATGTCACCCTGTTTCTATATTTGTCCTAGCTGTAGCTGGCGTTAGACCATGAGCTTAATGCAAGGCACACAGCTACTGAATCTCCCACACCAACACCCACACTTGTCTCTCAGAGGAAAAAAAAATGTATCATCAAGCCCACTCACTATCCTTTCTAGCATATTCTAGTAGTAACATTCAACTGCAATGTTGCAGAGAAGCGTAAATCCATATGCAGCAAGCAGCTTTATATATATAGATATATATATATATATTATTTTTTATTTTTATTTATTTATTTTTTTTATTTACAGCCATCCATGCTTGAGCAGTTGTAGTACTCCAAGGCAGACTGGCGACTCTTGTTCCTCTTGAGATCTTGTTAGCGTAATATAGATTTCTATAAATAGACTCCCAACAGACTTACTGATCCTTAAGGCACCGACCTGACTTGTATGTGACTCAAACCCAGGATCTTCTTGCTGTGAAGCAGACGTTTTAACCACGGGGAGGCTGGAGCCTTTCCTAGTCAACACTGGGAGAAGGCAGGGTACACTGTAAACAGCTCACGAGACCATCGCAGGGCACCACACACAACCATTCACACATAGGGTTAATATGGAGCAGCCAATTAGCCTCGTGTGGATGTATATGGACTGTGGGAGGAAACCGGAGTACACAAAGGAAACCCACACAAGCACACGGAGAACATGCCTGAGTCCGGGACTTCGACCCAGGATCTTCTTGCTGTGAGGTGCATGTGCTAACCACTATGCCACAATGCAGCCCACGTGTACTACCTAGCCAATTATAGTGCATGCTGAAATGACAGATGCATCAACATGAAATAGAGTGCAAAACCCTAAGAACATGGAGGTTAAAGAAAGGAATTCTGGTATTTCTCGTTATCAAGTCGGTCTTTGCACTACACCTCCCAGAATGCACTTCACAGTTTTCAGTCACTTGACTTGACACGCACATCACGTGACCCAGAACACACCTGTATCCACTCACCTGTAATCATGGACTCACTATATAAGTCTGTGTTTGTTGCCCTTGTTTATGGTCCAGGCTTTAAGTGCTGTTCTTTGGTTATTAGGGTATGACCAGTTTAGCCTCCTTGCATACGATTCTCTGCCTATCCTCTGACATTGAGATTCTGTATATGAGCCTCTCCTGCCTTATAATCCTGGTTTCTGCTCTGCCTTGGATGATCCCTGCTTGTCCCAAATTTATGATACTGAACTGTGTCATCATTAAAGCCCTGTTGATGTACATGTTGCATCCATCTGACTCTCTGCTGCTCCGTGGCCTGGCAGGTATGTGGTACAACCATCGCACTGTCTATGTACCTGTCTTAGCCAAGTTTGCTAATCGGATAATATTTTTCATTATTTGGACTTTTTTCTTGGAATATAGTTGCAGCTGTAGGCTACTACATGTACCTCATCTATCCAGAGTGTACACCATTTCTTGTCAAAAGTCAGCTGAGACTGACTCTAGGTTCCCCTGCCGCCCTGATAGATACACGGAATAGATAATGTATGGCTAAGTAAACACTAAGGCCATGTTAGCTAAGACCCATTATTTGCCACAGATCAGAGGTTGCGCCATTCAATAGAATTTACAAGTAAATACATTTATTTGATATTAAGACCAGGATGTGTACGTGAACTGATTATCAGTATTATTATTATTATTTTAATTATTACTATTATTATGGGGCAGTCTGATTTCACCCCATGTGCATTAGGCTAATTGGCTGTTCCAAATTGCCTCTAAGTGTGAGTGTGTGTGTTTCCCTGCGATGGTCTTTTTACAGTGTACCCCCCCTTAGCCCAATTTAGGCTGACATAGGCACCAGCCTCCCCACGACCCTAGTAGGATTAAGCGGTTCAGCAAATGAGAGAGAGATGAGCTTGTGGCACAGTGGTTAAGAGGCAGAGATACTGATTACAATGTCAAAGGTTTAAGTCCCTGCCCCACCAAGCTGCCAATGTTGTGTTCTTGAGGAAGGTCCTTAACCCTTATCTGCTCAGTTGTACAAATGAGATACAAATGGTATACACTGTGCAGGAGGGTTTCTGTCAAATGCCATGAATGTAAAGAGTTCAAAACACATTATGTTTTGGTAATTAGCCAATGAAAATTGCTGGATTGCTAATGCTCACAATTTTATTTTTATGAACAATCAAATCCGAATGAGTTTCTACCAGGTTTACACTTTTAATTCGGCTCTTTTCTGAATTTCCCAGCTTGAAATGCTACATTCTCAGCAGCTGTGACCTAATGGTTAGACAAGTGGGCTTGGGACTTAAAGGTTGCTGGTTCAATTCCCGAACCGGCAGGGAAAATGTGTGGCGGTGGGGAGTGAGCTGCACCTTCCCTTCCTCCACATTCATAGCTGAAGTGCCCTTGAGCAAGGCACCTAACTACTAACTGCTCTCCGGGTGCCGCAGTGTGTGGCAGCCCACTGCTCCGAGTGCTCATTTTGGATGGGTTAAATGCAGAGCCAAAATTTACCACACAGGATTAATACAGCATATCAAAATCAAAAAATTGTCAGTTCACTTTTTCTTTTTTAAAGCATTAATGCAAAAATATTTCAATTTTTAAATTTCTAGGAAATGTGTTGAATCGTAATGTGTGTGGGTGGCACAGTGGCATTGCAGTTAGCACATCCACCTCAAAGCAAGAAGGTCCTGAGTTCAAGTCCACAAGGGCATTTCTTTGTGGAGTTGACATGTTCTCCCTGTGCTTGTGTAGGTTTTCTCTGGGTATTCCAGTTTCTTCCCACAGTCCAAAGGCATGCACATTAGGCTAACTGGCTGTTCCAAATTGACCCTAGATGTGGATGCGTGAATGGTTGTGTGTGTGTGTTGCACTGCGATGGTCTGGCAAGCTGTGTAGGGCATACCCTTCCTTTGCCCAATGTTGGCTGAGATAAGCATCCTCTTCCCCACAACCCTATTGGGATTAAGTGACTTGGTAAATGAGCGCGTGAGTGTAAATTGTATCATTATGAGGATATAAAATGACAAATATTGGGCTGATGGACAAGCCCGACCGCATACATTTTTTGGGGGGGGGTCTCATCAGATATGATGAGCGAGTTCACATGCCTTGGAGCAGAAAAACTACAAAAATGTACATTGAATTGAGTTTCTAGGAGTATTATTAAAAAGCACTTGTAAGTGAACCTGCAGTGTATAGTTGGAAGCAGATATGATTGTTGACTGGAGGGCCTAAATTCCTTGGCCATTTAATTATAAACCTCCCACACTTCCCTGCACTACTCAGTGTTAATTAACCTTCATTGACTGCTTGCTGAATATTAGATTCCAGCCCTATCTCCTGACATTTAAATAGCACTTTTAATGTCAAGGCAAAGTGTTTGTGCTTAAGCAAAAAAAAAAAAGACAAAAAAAAAATCTTGGGGGTGGGGGGGGGGAGGGGGGGTGCTCAGCACACACTAATTGCTTTGTCCTCCGTACTGTCTTGTGTTTAAATGACAAGTTTACCCAGGGTGCCATTGAACAGGTTTGCTTTATCCTCTTTCAACCTCGTAGTTTTGATGCTTTTAAATGACAAGAAAGAAAGATTTTCCACTTAATGTATCATGAGTAATGCTCAATAAATTTACAGCACAGCTGGGGAACGCCAAAATGTCTACTGTTGAAGTGTGTGTGTCTGTAAAACCTAAAATATGTGTTCTGGATTTCCTAAACTCCCTTAGAAGGATGAAATTGCCTGTCTGGTGAATCGAGACCTGGGTGATCTGGCCAACAATAGGGAGCAGAGACAGACAAGCAGCCCTGCATCACTTCAATGCCTTCTCTTAGCCTCTAAATGGAAGCTGAGTGCCAAAGACCAGGAGGGATATTGCTTATGCAAATGAGGCTGACTGAGTTGCAGCCCACAGCCAGTCAGGGAGCTCTTTTGCAGGTTTTTATTTTTTTTTTTAAAGCAGGCAGTGGAAGAGAAGGGGAGGTGCAGCCAAAATAATGGCCAAAATGCATAGTAGGGGAGGAAACCTGGATGCAAATTTTAATTTGAGCAACATGACACTTTGTTAACTGTATAAGGAGACCGAGCTGTTGCACAAAAAAAAGGACATTCCCCTGCTTTCAGCAGCTGCTTTTATCGTGTGTGTGTGTGTGTGTGTGTGTGTGTAAATATCTGCTTGTTAAGTTTGTTGTCAGTAGCTATTTCCAGGGTTAAACACTGCTTCGGGGTATTTCTGCGGTATTATGTTAAAGGTTTAGAGATCAGAGACTGGTAGTGTTGCAGGATTCGAATCGAGTGCTTAATCTTGTTATGATGTGGTGATTTTGTGGCGACAGACAAATTTTAAATAATTAATGTATATAACAGCCAAGAATACATCATTACCAGTTCATGGTGATGGTTTGTCTGAACACCAGTTGATTGCTATAAAATAATTAGTTTTATAATTAATAAACACCCCAGCCCACACTGCCAAGGCCACTAAAGCATGGCTGAACAAAACGGCATCAAACTCCTCTTCTGGCCAGGACAGAGTCCAGATTTGAATCCAGTAGAGAACATCTGGGCATACATCCAACGTAAATTAGTTGGACGAAAGTTTATGAACACCACTGAACTTTGGGAGGCTGTCAGGTACGAGCAGATGAATTTGGATATGTGCAGATGCGAGAAACTTTCAGTGTGTCGAACCAAGAGATTTGAATATTTGCCAAAATCTAAAGGGAAAGCAATTCCACATTGACTAATACAATTCACATACTTTAATATATTTATATGGTATAGTTAATAATTACAAAAAATTGGAAAATACAGACATGACTAATTTTAACTCATAATAATTGTGACTTTTATCCCTCCCTTAGGAGGCCCTAATACATGTCTTCATGTATTGTAGTAATGAGCAGCAGGTGAAGGGAGTGTGTAAATCCAGCAGCCACTCTCACCTCTGTCATTTATTTATCATGTTCTTCCGCTTGTTCCGAGGTTCTTATCCTACATGAATCGCTCATAAATATCACACATCATGTTTCCAAATCCACACATCCAAATGCTATTACCCCTCCTCCCTATGTAAATCTAGTTCAGTACGAATAGTGCTTAATGAAGTAATACAAAAAAAATGTGTCAGGTTAAGTATTTGGCAGCACGATGGTGTTATGGTTAGCACGACCGCCTCACAGCAAGAAGGTCTTAGGCTTTATTCCCGGGCTCGCAGGTTTCCTCCGAGTACTCCGAGTTTCCTCCCACAGTTGAAAGACATGCACGTTAGGCTAACTGACTGTTCCAAATTTCTTCTAGGTGTGGATCTGAGTGTGAATGGTTTTGTTTGTGTGTTGCCCTGCGATGGCCTGGTGAGCTGTTCAGGGTGTACCCTGCCTTGACCCTAGTAGGATTAAGTGAAAAAAAAATACTAAGGTTCTATCTCCCCCTCCCTACCATAGTCTGAAAACTTTAATTCATAAACATGAGAGAGGTTTTATGCCCCACAGGGTCATCTTATTTCGATATGCATTTATTCATTTGGAAATATGAAGGTGGTTTCTTGCATAGAAGCAAACATAAAGCTTGTGTGAGTGAGAGAGAGACAGACAGAGAGAATGAAAATGAACATGGCTCTGCATTACTCATCCTTGAATCACACACTCAGAATTGTAATTGTTAATATGCAAAAAAATCTCCATTTCTAATCTTTCCTGATCTTCCAGATGTCCTTTCCACCCCTTTCACCTGCTTGTATTGCAAAAGGTCTTTTTGTTTCACAGACCCACTAAGATTCATTCATGCACAATAGAGGCTCTCCATCAACTGCTGTATCTATTGTGAATGGGCTGAATCGAATGTGAATCTCTCATTCCCCAGTCAAGAATGTGTACACTGTCCTTAAATAATGAATCTCTAAGATCTAATCAATCTCACTCATTATTTCACTGCTCAATTTGTCTGCAAATATATCTCTCAAATACGATCTGTAGTTTCAGAGAATTTCATTTTTGTACTTTTTTTTTATAATTTTATTTTTTATTTTATTTTTTTTTGTGGTATCAGTCTATGATGCAGGAGCAACATGCAGGGGCCACTATGTGTCATCTTATGTCATCGTAATCATCCGTCATCACACTAACCCTCAACTGCTCCTCAACCAGTCAACTTAATTCAACCAAATTTTTTGGAAAATTTTATTTGCGTCGTACTATTGTGCACCTCCTCTTTAATATTTGTATTTAATCAGTTTTTGGCTTTTCACATTGGCAAAACATGGACTTGGTCTCTGCTTCACAAGGTCTTACCATCATTAATCCACAACTCCTTCTACAGGGACTTGAATGAATTTTAACAAAACTTTCACAGACCCTTCAGAGCATAATGCTTTTGTGCACGTCCAATACAAGGTCATGCTTTCAGCTGTGTTGGTTTGTTTGTAACTATTAGTTCTGTTTATTTGTTTCTGTGCAGTATAACCCAGTTATGCATATATTTTAATGAATTTAATTTCTAGCGTACAGTGTTCAATTTTAGAGATGATTAACGCATGGGATTATTAATTTTCTGAGCCGCTTAATCCTAATTAGGTTCACAGGGAGGCTGGCGCCCATCTCAGTCTACTCTTGGCGAAGGCGGAGTACACCCTGGACAGCTCACAAGGCCTTCGCAGTGCAGAAACATGCTAATGGCAACCCAATGGCCTGCTCTTTACGAACGACAGCGAGTCTTTCATAACCCAGTCAGCTGCACTAGGGGGCTCGCGATCATTTAAAAAAAAAAAATCCATTTAGATCAATAAGTGCAAATAATGTGTTAATAATTGTACACAGACACCCACAAGAGGGAGGCATTTCATTATGCCAAGTAACAATAATGTAAGTTGCAGTCTTATGCTTAGATTTTGGCACCATAATCTATTTGTGCCTACTGGAGGTATTTTGTACTCTATGAATGACCCTATAAGTGACTCTTTGAGTTTGTATATTAAATAAAATTTCGGGGTTTCCTATACTTAAACATGCACTTTGCCATTACTTCACTAGGGGCTTTCCATCATTAATCCGCAACTTCTCCAACATCTACGAATGGATTTTTGCAAAAATATCACAATCTTTGGAACATGCTACTGTTTACCTCCTATTTTATTTTTGCTTACAATACTTTTTTTTTTTTTTTATATTTTCTGTTTGTAGTGAAAATTAAGGTGCAGATGAAATATTCCATGGAATGCTCCCCATTAATAAAAAGGATAATAATTATTGTTGACACTTTGTGAAATTTTCTGTCAAGACATTACATCAAATTCTTGCCAATAAGCTGTACTACAGTATGAAAGACTCCACCACAAAGCACTTTTTTAGCCTTAAAGAGTTGAACACTTAACAATAACTGTGTTCAGTGATTTCTGAATAGAAAAAAATACACCTCATTAAAAACTTTTAAACTTCTTAAAAGCCATAAATTATAAAAATCATGCGGATAAGTTAAATTATTCAAATTGAAAGCTGAATGCTCAGCAACCCACTCAGTTCAGTGCATCGATTCAGCCTTGTTTATATTCATTCATATTAATAGAAGAAATTACAGGAGATTACAATATTAATTACAAAATAATAAAACCTTTGATTGAAAGAATAATTTTGCATGCTGGTCAGCATTTTTTTTTTAGGCCTTGCTAATGGTCAAAGGAAAGAACTGAAGCCATTACTCCTACAAAACAGGTGCATTCTGGGAGATCAGGTCAAGAGCACAATGGCAAATTTTCCATGGAGGGCTGATGCTCATCATTTTCAGCCTGCAAGGTTTTTATTTATATTTATTTATTTGCTTCTTTTCTTCATATCTGTATGAGGTCCCTCTGGTACTCTGGTTTCTTTCCGTCTCATTACATTCCTTTACATTTGTGCGCAAGATTTGCCAGACATCACTCCAAGTTTTGCGGGGGGCACAGAGGCATAGTGGTTAGCACATCCACCTCACAGTAAGAAGGTCCGGTGTTCAAGTCCTGGACTCAGCGAGGCCATTTCTGTGTGGAGTTTGTATGTTCTCCCTGTGCTTGTGTGGGTTTCCTCTGGGTACTCCAGTTTCCTCCCACAGTCTAAAAACACAAATTTCACAAATTTCCCTTCAGTGTGTGTGTGTGATGGACTGGCGAGCTGTTCAGGATGTACCTTTCCCTCACCCAGAGTCGGCTGAGATAGGTTTGAGCCTCCCCATGACCCTAATAGGATGAAGTCATTCAACGAATGAATGAATAATAAGTTATTGATTATAATACATCTATTTCAACACTGCTTTGACTCAGCCCTGTTCAGGTATTGCTCTAACACTAAAACCAACAACCATAAATGGCTATACACAGTAACCCTTGGAAGAAATGACTTTATCAAAAATAAATTGCTTGTTTTGGCCACTAACAGGCTCATAATGTTATTTTAAGTGACTGACAACATGGAAAAGATCCCCATAGAGATACATCTGTGTCTGTTTACCTCACTTACTGTTAAGAAACAGTAAAATGGCTTTCTATAGTCATTTATTTTTTTCTTCAGGTCTCTGACGCAGAGCCCCATTCAGTGCATGTAGTCGATTATTACACCCAGCCTGTTTTCTGATATTTACAGAAGAAGTGACACAGAATTCATAAAGAACTCTATGTTCAAAGTAACAAAGGAAGTTGCAATACTTCAGAAATTGAATTTTTTACAAATTCTGCTTGTCATGCAGCATATAAACGGTAAAAATACTCATTGTGAAGATTGAAGGAAAATTCCTGTGTGTATATATGTGTGTGTATGTGTGTATGTGTGTGTGTGTGTATATATATATATAATATATATACTTTATTATATTAATGCAGAGTTTACGCAAAAAATAAGCTATTAATCATCTGACCAGCTTTGAATGATGAAAAATGTATATGAAATTAGGTTTCAGAAGCTTGAAAAAACGAGCAACCCCTTCTGCTCCTAAACGCAGGGGCGTGTCCACTGAAAGCGCTGAAATCACAGCTAATTGTTGGAAAAGTTCAGATTCTGCAATTTGCTATTGCATTTCTTCCACAGCACGGCTATAAGTTCTTCCGCAACACAGCTGTGCTCATGCATGATGCTATTTGAAAACATTAATTCATGGATTGATTGATTTTTCAAGAGAAAATAATTAAAAGAAAATGTAGTTTTTATGGGTTTTTATTTTTTTTTTTCATAAATGTCTGGATGATTCTAAACACTTGAATCTACAATTTTATTTTTATTTTTTTTCCCCTTTAGTGCTTAGTCGTAATATGGGTGCGTTCTGCTGCATCTCGAGTTCAAAGCAAACTTGTGTACCTCTGACTTTTATATGGATTTAAATCATTGATCTAAATCAACTCCACTGAAGAGAAGGCAAGAAAGAATTTGATCTAAATCAACACTACTAATAAAACTTAAAACAGAATTTAGCTTCTTGATTTGTTTGTTTGGCAGGCCTATCGATTAGCACGTCTGCCACAGAGCAAGGTCTTGGGTTTGAGTTCCGGGCTCAGCCAGGGTGTGGAGTTTGCATGTTCTTTCCTTGTTTCCTCCCACAGTCCAAAGACATGCGTGGCTGTATCAAATTACTTCTAGGTGTCAGTGTGAAGGGTTCTGTGGATATTGACCTGTGATGGTCTGGCGAGCTGTTTCCCAGTGTTTGCTAAAATAGGCACCAGCGATTTCCCTCCGAGTGTGTTAGGCCATCCACGTGTGTATACAGAGCATGCAGATGCAGGTGGCAGCGTCATGCGTCACATAGAGGGGCACATACTTGCTTACGCCCCTCTCTGGTTGGAGGTGATTGTGTGGAAGGCAATGCTTGATGGGTAGGAATTGACTCCAACTAAATTAGGGGGATCAAAACAGGAAGAAAAAGGTTCAGTGTTTTAAATTTGTAACAAAGTGGAAAATTAATTATAATATTGAATTGGTATATTTACATTGTTCATATATATATATATATATATATAACATAAACAGTGTGTGAGTATGTATATGTGTATGAATAAATGAATTTCATTTAATCCTTCATCAGAAAAAATGTCTGGTTAATTTATAAAGTAGGTTGTTCTCATCTAGTCCAGACTCCACTGTAATGTCACTGACAGGATTAATGTGGCATGTAGCTTTAGGGTACATTAGCTTAATGTGATACATTTTGGCTAAAGGTGCGCTCACACGATACTGATCATGATCCTGATTTGAGCCAACGCTATTTCAATGTTTCAGCCAGTTTTGTCCCGATATGTTCTGATGCTTCATCCATTGCCGTTATGATCTCTACCAATGTCACTCCCATTTATACCAATTTTACTTCCATTTTCTTTTCAAATTTTATACCAGTGTTACTCCGATCACTACCAATATATACGGATGTTACACCAAATTGTTTCCTTGATGTATTTCAAACACAAAAACCCCACAATTTTCCAACAGTACCAAAATATTTCACTCTTCCCTGAAGGTCTACTTAAAATTCTACAGCATTCTCCGATGTTTTCTGTTGTGTACCAATGTTTTCGGTTTTTATCTGATATAACAAGGTGCATGTTCGCTTCACATCAAGAAGTCCTAGGTTTGGTTCCCAGTCTCGAGCGTTTCTATGTGGAGTTTGCTTGTTGCCCCCTTCTTGTATGGGTTTCCTCCGGGTACTCTGGTTTCTTCCCACAGTCCAAAGACATGCACAGTAGGCTAATTGGCTGTTCCAAACCACTTCTAGGTGTGAGTGTAAATGGTTGTGTTTGCCCTGCGATGGCCAGGCGAGCTGTCCAGGATGTACCCCGCCCTCGCCCAGAGTCGGCTGAGATGGGCGCCAGCCTTCCCGCGACCCTAATTAGGATGAAGCGGATGAATCTTATATAATGATGGAATATGATCAGGATCATGATCAATATAGTGTGAGTGCACCTTCAGGCTTTATTAAACTCAAGTTAATATTGCAATAATTTTATATGGAGGAAATGGTGAGGATGAAGGGCAGCAGGGTGGCGTAGTGGTTAGCATGTCCACCTCACAACAAGAAGGTCCTGGGTTCATGTCCTTGGCTCGGGCGTATTTGTGTGGAGTTTGCATGTTCTCCCTGTGCTTGTGTGGGTTTCCTCCAGTTATTCCGGTTCCCTCCACAGTCCATTGACATGCACGTAAGGCTAATTGGCTGCTCAAAATTGCCTGGTGGTGTGAGCATGTAAATGGTTGTGTGTGTGTGTTGGCCCTGCAATAGTCTGGTGAGCTGTTTATGGTGTACCCCTCCTTTACCCAGTGTCGGCTAAGATATACTCCACCCTCCATGCAACCCTAATAGAATTAAGTGGGTGGTTCAGCAAATGAGTGAGTAAGTGAGGTGGGTATGGTGCCAGTGCAGCATCAGGACCATGATTTCTCGACCCGCCTAATATGGTGAACCCCGAAATACTGGAAATCTTTTTAATTCCACAGTTTAAACAGTTTAATTCCACATTTCAGTTCTGCACAGTTCACATTTTAATTAAACATTTTCAGCAACTATTTTCTTACATGTGTTTAAAAACAAATCTCTCAAATTCACTTTTACATTAACTTTTATTGAAAGGAGATGAGTAAAATATGGACCCAGAGAGGGTTCGGTAAATATGGTTAATATGATTTTTGTCTATTTAACAAAATGAGCTGCACATGCTCTTACAGTGATCATCTGTTTATGTTCGATTCAACCTCATTAACATTTGTGTGGCATAACGAGGCTGGTTGTGCGCTCACCATGCAGAACGTGAATATGGTTACTGAGCAACAGCACAGTGATCTAAAATAAAAAACTGAAATAAAATTACACATCCCTTGAATTGGTGAAGCCATTGTAGACTGTTCCGGTCGGATGGTGACACTGCTCACAATCTGTACACCCTGTTAGCATCAGAATTAGCACCAGTGCAACAAATACAACTGTAATAGGGACGTGCATCTTGATCAGTGACACATGTGGAGTATCTCGATGCATATCAATGCATTGCCAATCATTTAATACATTTTTAAGATGCATGTGAAGCAGATATTAATACAGTGCAATATGATTTACCCCGATTGTAATGCGATTCAATGTGATTTGACTCCATTCATTGTGATTCAGGTTGATATGAGGTGATTCCAAGGATGTGAAGCGATTTAATTCAATCTGATCTTATTTGTTTAGTTGATCTTTACATTTAAGTAACTACTGCCAGCAGATGGATGTTACACTTTCAGCAGATGGGCTAACTCGACTGTGAGCAAAAAGTGGTGGTGCCATTTTGTTCTGTATGAGCGATAATAAAATAATAAAGATTTAACAAGCAGGACTTTTATACTGCAATTTTTATATATATATATATATATATATATATATATATATATATAGAGAGAGAGATATTCCTCAATCCCACCAACACGCCCTCTGAGGAAGAGGAAGAGCCTGGGGGTTCAGAGGGGGGGGGGGGGGCTGCCTATCACTGGGGCTGAGGTCACCGAGGTCTTTAAAAAGCTCCTTGGTGGCCGGGCTCCGGGGGT
>JAOUQZ010000030.1:2807322-2823755 GCA_028564935.1 Neosilurus hyrtlii
TGGGAGTCACTGCTTAGGCTGCTGCCCCCGCGACCCGACCCCGGAACAAGCGGAAGAAGATGAATGAATAAATGAATATATAGAGATTAGCATGTCTGCCTGACAGCAAAAGGTCAAATATTTTGGTGTGTAGTTTGCATCTTTTGCCCTGTACTTGCACGGGTTACATCCAGATATTCTGGTTACATGTCACAGCCCAAAGACATGCAGAAATGGCTGGTCAAAAATTGCCTCTCGGTGTACGTGTGGTTTGGCCCTATGATGGTCTAGTAAGCTGTTCAGGGTGTTCCCTGACCTCCCCCAAAGTCGGCTGAGATGAGCGCCAGCCTCCTTGCGACCCTAATTAGTATTAAGTGGCTTAGAAAATGGAGCCTATCACAGCAGACTTTAAGTTAAGGCAGGGTACACCCTGAACAAATCTCAATCCATCGCAGGGCCAACACACACACACACACACAACCATTCACATGCAAACTTTACACAGAAATGTCTGTTTTGAACACAGGACCTTCTTGCTGTGAGGCTGAGGTGCTAACCACTACGTCACTGTGCCACCCCTAGTAAAACCAAATATACCAAATTAGTTATGTACTGCACAGGATCTAGGGTGAGGCGTAACGATTAGCAAGAAGGTCTTGGATTCATTTCCTGGGCTTGGCCATTTCTGTGTGGACTCCTCATGTGGACTCCCCGTGCTTGTGTGGGTTTCCTCAGGGTACTCTGGTTTCCTCCCACAGTCCCAAATGCATGCACATTTCTTCTGCTTTTGCTTAGTGTGTGTACTAAACCTTTAAATGAATTTAAAGAGAGTGCTGATGCCCTGCTCATATCATCTGCTTCTATGAACCTTATGTTCAATAATTAAAAATTATGCACCTCAGGCTCAGTGGATGTCACTGAAGTGAATAGTCTATCCAGCGACATTCACCTCGCCTTCAGCGAATAATTAATTATTGAACAACATGAGGTCACTGCTGATTGGACATGATGTATGACAGTAAGAAGAGAAAGAATTGCACTTTTTGGTCTGTTATGTAATAACTCGGTCACTCATTTGGTGGGCTGTTTAATCCTACTAGGGTCGTGGGGAGGCTGGCGCCTGAACTCGGCACAGGTAGGGTACGCCCGGAACAGATTGCCAGACCATCACAGACGCACAACCATTAACACTGACATTTAAGGAGAATTTGAAACAGCCAATTAGCCTAATGACCCTGACGAGCTGTCCAGGGCGTACCCTGCCCTCACGCAGAATCGGCTGAGATGGGTGCCAGCCTCTCCGTGACTCTTATTAGAATTAAACGGTTCAGAAAATTAATGAATTAGCCTAATGTGCATGTCTTTGTATTGTGCGAGGAAACCGGAGTACCTGGAGGAAACCCACGCAAGCATGTGGAGAACATGCAAACTCCACACAAATACGCCCTTGCCAAGTTTGGGACTCGAACTCAGGACCTTTTTGCTGTGATGCGGATGTGCTTATTATGTAATTAGCCAAGGTAAAATAATTAATTCTGTGCTAGCTATGTTGTGACTATTGTAAGGAACAAATTTTCCTTTAAAATAAGATCCTTTTGACATATTTAGTGTCTGCAGATATGATAATGCTGTTTATACTGTTAACGTCATTGTAATAAGTAACATTTCAAGATTTTAAAGGAGCAGACTTGCAAGAACATGAGGTCAACAAACAGTGTTATACTAAACACTTCATGAAACTTTATTATTAAACACTAGACATGCATTTAATCATGACAGTAATTCATGTGAATGCCCTTGGTAGAAGTAAATTTTAGAATTTCTGGTTGATTACAGCGGGTGGCACGGTGGCATAGTGGTTAGAACATCCACCTCACAGGAAGAAGGTTTGGGGTTTGATTCCTGGGCTTGGGAGTTTCTATTTGCATGTTTTCCCTGTGCTCGTGTGTTTCCTCCGGGTACTCCGGTTTCCTCACACAGTCCAAAGATGTACATTTCTGGCTAATTGGCTGTTCCAAATTGACCCTAGGTGTGTGTGTTGGCATGTGATGGACTGACTGTTAGGGTGTTTAGGGTGCACCCTGCCTTTGCCCATTGTCTGCTTCAGCCTCCCTGTGAATCTAATAGGATTAAGCGGTTTGGCAGTAAGTGAGTGAGTGAGGTTGATCACAGAAATGTCCATCTACAAAACAAAAGCAACTGTACTCTGTACTTTTTTTTCCCTCTCAGCTTGTTGTCTTTTTATGCAGCAGCTGGAATCCTTTTATTACCTTTTTTTTCAATTAATTGTGCATTAAATTATATTCAGTGATAAATGAGAGGGGTGGCACAGTGGCGAAGTGGTTAGCACTTCAGCTTTTTTTTTTTTTCAGAAAGAAGGTCCTGAGTTTAAGCCCTGTGTCTGACCAGAGTGTTTCTGTGTAGTGTTTGCATGCTGTGTCCCCATGCTTGTGTGGGTTTCCTCCGGGTACTGCTTAATCCGGGGTCGGGCAGCAGACTAAGCAGTGAGGTCCAGACGCCCCTCTCTCCAGCCACTTGCTCCAGCTCTTCCGTGGGGACATTGAGGCATTCCCAAACCAGCCGAGAGACACAATCCTGTTCTGGGTTGACCCCAGGGTCCCTTCCCGGTTGGACATGCCCGAAAAACCACACCAGGGAGTCGTTCGGGAGGCATTCTAATCAGATGCCCCAGCCACCTCAACTGGCTCAACGCGGAGGAGCAGCAGTTCTACTCCGAGCTCCTCCCAGATGGCTGAGTTTGTCAACCTACAAAGACAGGCACATTAGGCTAATTGCTTGTTCCAAATTTTGTGTGTGTGTTGGTCCTGCGATAGAGTCACATGGAGTCGGCTGGGAGCCCATCCCAGTCTGGGAAGTCGAAAATGCTTCAGAAAATTGAATGAATAAAGAAAGGGTTAAATATGAGTGGATTTCTGTCCAGGTGTCCTTAAAAGCTGCAACATAACTGAAAACTCTTCATATAGGAGCGGATTTAATGAGCTCCAGAGTCTCAGAATAGACCAGGAAGAATTGTTGGTTTGAAAACTGACATGATCCTTTGTCCTGTACATTGTTTTGTAGCTATTAATTGGGATGGAATGCACTTTACCATGTACAGAACAGTTCCCTGAGGATTGTACAGACACTGCATACAAAGGTGTACAAAATTACACCTATTGGCAGTTCCACCAAATAAAATCAGCTATAGCATTACCACCGGAGTGCTAATGCCTGCTCTTTGTACAGCAAGGAAACAAGTCCTAATGCAGTTTGATTTAACATGACTAATTAGCTAGCACTGCTATTATTCGATTGAATTATATACAGATAGTATTTCATCCATGAGCCTGCTGTGTTAATATCACCCAGATTAGTGACTCCCTGTAAATTATTTAAATGAATGTAATCCTCTGCCTACAAAGGATTTAGCACCAGGGCTCCAAAGCAGTTAAAGGATTGAAAACGTAAACTCAAAATGAAGGGTACGACGCAAGGGGAAAAAAAAGCATCTCTGTTAAAATTTATTATTTTGAATATATATTTATATTTTGTTACTCACTCACTCATTTGCTGAACCGTTGAATCCCATTAGGGTCATGGGGAGGCTGGAGCCTATCTCAGTTGGCACTGGGCGAAGGCGAGATACACCCGGAACAACTCGGCCAGTCCAATGCAGAGCCAACACCCACACAACCATTCACACACTCATCTATACATGGGGGCAATTTGGAACAGGCAATTAAACTTTTGTTTATGTGGGAAGAAATACAAGCGAACACAGGGAGAACATGCAAACTCCACACAAACGCCCTCAACAAACCCATGACCTTCTTGCTGAGAAGCGGATGTGATATCCACTACACCACTATGCCACCATTTCCCCTTAACATGTAGCCCAATAGTTTGTTTTTATGTCTAAACGTTTATCGTATAATATAATAAATGGAAAAAATATAAGTATGTAGATGTAACTACATGCAGCATTTGTAGTTCATTTACACAACAGCAGAGCTGGGAATAAATGCTCGTATATCATCCTGTAAAGTGAATTGTTAAAATATGACTCTTCAAGTCTGTTTATTTTAGTGCACAATAATTACCACTTTATTACATGAAATATATCAAACTTACATCCCCCCCCCCTTAACTGTTTGTTGATATTCTGTGCAGCACATTGATGTAGTGGTTAGCATGTCCGTTTCACAGAAGAAAGTCCCGGGCTCAAGCACTTCTGTGTGGAGTTCTCCCCGTTCTTGCATGGGTTTCTTCCCACAGTCCAAAGACATGCACATTAGGCTAACAGTCTGCCCCAATTTGCCCCTAGGTGTGAATGATAATAGTTGTGTATGTATTGGCCCTGTGATGGATTCCCAGAGTTAGCTGTGATAGTTGTGTTGTTCATTTTCTCTCTCTTATTGTATGTTATTGCTGAAGTTGGTCTGGTTACTTTTGAAAATGGTGGAGTTAGCCAGTGGCTGTAAATAACTTATAGAAACTTTGCATGCCATAGTGTTACACTATAATTTGTCTGAGTCTTGGACTTAGCAAAGGCATTTCTGTCTGGAGTTTGCATGTTCTTCCTGTGCTTGCATGGGTTTTCTCCTTGCACTCCAATTTCTTCCCACACTCCAAAGACGTGTACGTTAGGCTAGTTGGCTTTTCCAAATTGCCCCTAGCTATGAGTGTGAATGGTTATGTGTTGACCTTGCGATGTACCCTGCCTTCGCCCGGAGTCGGCTGAGATAGGTTTTGTGTAGCACTCTGTTCTCACACATATCTCTCTCTTGTTCTCTCGGTCTCTCTCTGACTCTCTCTCTCTCTCACACACACACACACACACACACACTCTGTCTCCCTGTCACATACACACACTCTCTCTCTCTCTCTCTATCTCTCACACACACACATACACACAAACACTTTCTCTCTCTCTCTCTCTCTCTCTCTCTCTGTCTTTCTCTCTTTCTCATGCACTCTTTCTCCCTGTCTCGGCACACACACATGTTGTCTTTCTGACTTTAACAGATGTTTTTCTCTTTTGTTTTTGTTGTTTTGTTGGGCTTTAATAAGTCTTCTGCTGATTGAAAATGTAAAACCAAAAGTCTCATGTCTTTTTTTTTTTTTTTTTTTTTTTTTTTTTTGGGGGGGGGGGGGGGGGGGGGGGGTGTAATTTGGGAGTTGGTTTTGGGGAGATACCTCTGCTCTTCGGCACTGCTTTTAATAAAATGAAAACCGAGTGCTCCCTCACGCTGCTCTGTGAAGCCTTACTGCCACGCCTCATTTAAACAGCATCACAACTCAGGTCATCACACTCCAGTCAATCAACTTTAGAGCTTCTGCTGGCTGAAATCAATTATTTGTGTCATTGCATTAATGCTGAATCTGTCACGATGCATCGACGCGATGATTATTTTCATCACCTCTAATGATTATCTTAGAATAGTTGCCAGCAATGCTGTGTGTATATTAATGTATCTTAATCTGTTTTTTTCCCCCTGTTTTTGAATAATATAAATATGATACGAATATGAATTAAATGTCATCAGAACACCCTTATACGTTGTGTACCATCCAGCTTCGACCCACTCGGTGGCTGTGAATTCTCTGGTCAATTACTTGCTCTATTTGCACTTGGACTCACTCGGATATTACACAGACTTACAGGGAAGCTGGCAGGGTAAATTTTAATGGCTAGGCTGTGTGTTTCTGACATTAGAATTCACACATATAGCCCCTCTGGGTAACGGACAAAAAACATGCAGGATTTCAATGCACGTGTGAAAACATCTTCAGAGTTATAATACTTTACACACAGAAACCAGCCGTGTCCTGCTTAATCTATAACAGACAAAGGAATGAATTTGTTTATGCTGTTATTGTTTATATTCTGTAACATTTTATCTCTCTAGACTATAACCAAAAAAAAAAAGAGCAGTTATAGTCTGTCTTTCCCCTTATATCCCCCCTTCAAAAAAAACCCCCAAACATAATAATATTAATAATAATACTGGTGAAGATATGCTGCATGGTGGTGTAGTGGTTAGCATGTCCACCTCACAACAAGAAGGTCCTGGTTTTAAGTCCTAGGCTCTGCAGGGGCGTTTCTTTATGGACTTTGCATGTACTTCCCGTGCTTGTGTGGATTTCCGTGTGGGTGTGTGTGGGTGTGTGTGGGTGTGTGTGGGTGTGCCCTGGGATGGTCTGGAGGTTGAAAAGAAATAAATGTATTAAAAAAATATATTTTTTGAAATTAAAAATGAATCAGAAGATCTGTACTTAAGGTCGGGAGTTCTTTTTCTTTTATTTCCCATTAGCATTATACACACACAGATAAGGCTAGCATGCAAGGTTTACATTACGGCTGGGCCTGTTCAGGTAATGACTTTTAAATAGCTGTCTACTGTAGTGATCATCATGAATGAAAAGGTTGAATTTCCACTATCACCTCCTTTAAAAGCTGTGAACAGAGCTCCAGTATTTCCCCAGGCGATTTGAGGTTTTCCTGAAACAGGAAGCACTCTCTGATAAGATTCTAGAACACTGTGTTAAAACTGTCAAATTAACCCCTGATATTGACAGACAGTCAGCTTGAATCATTGGCCTTATCAGTGCATTGGGGTCAGGGTTGTTGCATTACCTTTTCATGAATTCTAGGGGTGATTTAGCGTCAGGATGAAGAATTATTGCTATTTAATATATGTAATGAATGTGTCAGTATTAATTGTACTTAATTTTTATATTGGGCTGCACAGTATTGTAGCGGTTAGCATGTCTGTCTGAGTTTGTGTTCCAGACTTGCCGAGGGCGGTTCTGTATGGAGTTTGCATGTTCTCCCCATGCTTGCGTGGGTGTCCACTGGGTATTCCAGTTTCCTCCCACAGTCCAAAGGCATGCACATTTCGTCTAATTGGCTGTTTCAAACTTGCTCATAGGTGAGAGTGTGAATGGTTGTGTATGTGTGTAAGTGTTCAGGGTTTATCACGCCTTTGCCCAATGTCGGCTGAGATAGACTCCGGCCTCCCCGTGACCCTTATAGGATTAAGTGGTTCAGCAAATGAGTGAGAGTAAATTTTTATATCCATTGCCTCTATTTTTAGGTATAAAAATGTAGGGAGGCTGGAGCCCATCTCAGCCGACTCTGGGCAAAGGTGGGGTACACTCTGAACAGCTCGCCAAACCATCAGACACACAACCATTTACACTTTCACCCACACCTAGGGGCACCGATTAGCCTATTGTGCAGGTCTTTGAACTGTTGGAGGAAAGCGGAGTATCCAGAGGAAACCCATGCAAGCACGGGAAAACTCACAGAAACACCCTTGCTGAGCCCGAATGCGAACACAGGACCTTGTTGCTGTGAGGTGTACTTGCTAGCCACTACGTCACTGTGCTGCCCAATTTCTTCTATGGTTTTCAATTATTTTCAGTTACTAAAAAATAGAGGTTCATGAAAACACATTTTATCTATTTGGCTTGGCTTTTTTAAAGTCTCTGGGTTGTCTTGGCCATTTTATCCCACTTTCTTTTTTGTGAATAGCTAACTGTGTATATCGCTAAGACGCTTTAATATAGTGGAACAGGATACATACGACGCAAACACATTTATTCACACTGTTCATGCCATGCTATGCATGCAGTCCTCTTTGGGAAGTCTTTTTTTTTTTTTTTTTTTCAGATTTTAAAAGACTGCATCAGTCAGTTCCTTGATGTATCAGTTTTTCATTCATTTCTTTATTCATTTTTTTAAAGCTGCTTAATCCTAATTTAAAAGGAGCACGGGGAGGCTGGTCTCAGCCAACTCTGCTTACCAGGCCATCGCAGGGCCAACACACATACATTCACACCTAGGGGCAATTTGGAACAGCCACTTAGCCTACTCTGCATGTTTTTGGACTGTGGGAAGAAACCGGAGTACCCGGAGGAAACCCATGCAAGCACGTGCAAATTCCACACAAAAATGCCCTCGCTGAGCCCAGGATGCAAACATAAGACCTGGTTGCTGTAAGGCATGGTTGCTAATCACTACGCCTCCTTGCCACCTAAAAAAACGGCGTACCGGGTGGAACCCAGGCCTTCTTGCCATGCGGCGGACGTGCTAATCACTGTGCCACCATGCCGCCAGTCAGATTTTCATTATTTATTTACGTGTTGGTTTGTGTCAGCGATTTAGTGCTGATTTAAATGTTAAACACACGCAAGCATGGGGAGAACATGCAAACTTCACACAGAAATGCCCCCAGGACTTTCTTGCTGTGAGGCGGACATGCTAACCACTGCATCCCTTCCCCCCAAATATATATAGGTCTGAGAGGAGACAAGAAAACAGAAAGGATTGCAAACTGTATGCAGGAAATGCGGTGCAGTGAAGGACTTCAGAGGATGGCCATAAATAGATTAACACTTTAGACATTTACTGCTTGTGTTAATGCACAGCTTCAACCCATAGTCTCAACAAGCGCCATCAATAAATTAGTCCATTAATATCATGCAACATACCTCTGTGACATTTACTGCTTGTCTAAGCCACTATGCACGATGTCGATTGCTAATAATTGTCCATTTATATTTGATTAGAAAAAAATAAGACCGTCGTTATGGGCAGACAAAGAATCAATGATCTAATGGCCGAGAGGGCAAAGCTGACCTCATGTGTGATGCACTCAGCAGTAAAGAAGCAGTCTTGTAGGTGTTCATCAGGATTTGGATCCTGTGATAACACAAAGCCAGAATTTAGCAGGGAATACAGTACAGTGTTTCCTAATGAGACAAGGGTGGCACGGTGGCCTAGTGGTTAGCACAACCGCCTCACAACAAGAAGGTTCTGGGTTCGAGTTCTGGGTTTGGTGAGGACGTTTCTGTGTGGAGTTTGCATGATCTCCCAGTATTTACATGGGTTTCCTCTGAGTACTCCAGTTTCCTCCCACAGTCCAGAAGACATTACACATTAGAGTTGTTCAGGGTGTACCCCATTTTCACTCAGTGTGGGCTGAGAGGTTCCAGTCTCCCCGTGACCCTAGTGGGATTTAGTGATTTGGCAAATGAGTGTCTCCTAATAAGATTTTTTATTTTTATTTTTTTAAGGCTGCACAATTTAGTGCTGTCGTATTTGTAGATTAAGATTAATGACTTCATTAAATCAGTTTTATATCAGCTGCTGCAAAAAGAATCACAGTTTTTAAATATTATATTTCTGATAAATTAATCAAACCATCCGCACATGACAAAGTTCACTCACTCATTTGCAGAGTCAATTTATCCTATTAGGTTCACAGTGAGGCTGGAACCTGTCTAATGGACACTGAGCAAACCTGAAAAGCTCGCTAGACCATCACAGAGCCAAGACACATCCATTCACAGTCACATCACACCTAGGGTCAGTTTGGAAGAGCCAGTTACCCAAATGTGCATGTCCAGAGTACCCAGACGAAACCCGTGCAAGCACGGGGAGAACGTCCAAGTTTTACACGGAAACGGCCGAGCCTGGTACCCAGGCTCTCCTTGCTGTAAGGCGGACATGCCTACCTCTACGCCACCGTGCTGCCTTGACCGAGTTCCGCTATTAATGAATATGTAAATGTGTTTTCCTTCACTGAAACTATATGACTGGTTCTTTCCCTGGGTTTACGCAGGGGTACAATGTCCGCAAGAGAACGGAGATGATCTTAAGGGAACTTGGTGGATTCATTATGACCATGCTGATCGTGCCAAAATTTTTGACGGTCAGAAATTTAGCCGTGATTTATTACGATTTGACACCACTCGTGATAGAACGTGCGGATTATAGTAGAGCACAACAGAGCTTAACAGAGTGTAACAGACCTTGATGCACCATCGTAAGGGATCTTGATGGACACGATTCCTTCAAGTTTCATCTCTTGGATGCCTCCCTGTCTCCTTTTCATACCCAAATTGTGCTCCAAATGTGCTCATAAATCATGGAGCTCCATGCTTTTTTTTAAACCACGGAGATTGCAGACATCGTGCCCCAGTGTTAACCCAGGGTTACTTATGCCATTGCACTTTAAAAAAAAACAAAACAACATCAAAAAAACTTTTTGCAGGGTCTATACCTGTACTTCCTCTTCCAGCTCTATAAAAATCCATAAAGGATTCACTCCCAAAGAGGCCTAATAGTGGCAAGTTTTCTTTCAGTGCATCCAGATCAAGGCTAAAACATAAACTTCTTTCTTTTTCTATTAGAGGATCTTAGACATGTGCCATGAGAATGTGGAATTGTGTACATCTGAGTTAAAAAAGCTTCTTTAGCTTGAAAGCTTCTCTAAACCCCTGCAGCCACTGTATTGCATTCAGCTAGTATCGTTCTGTCTGAATGTGCTATTATACCATGGCATTAATGATGTTGAGCAAGCACTCTGCAGAACCTTGCTGCCACAAAGACAGAAGTTTTATTTGTTTACTGGCTCATTTAATTACACATTTCAACATTTTCTTTTCTATATATACATGAAAAAAAGCATGCAGACGTTACACCCACTAAAAGCCTCAGTGGAAAAGGGCTGCCTGACTAATTACTCTTTGTGGACCAACTATATAGAGTGTACTATGTGAAAGGCAGTTTGTGCTGCACTTTCTTGGAATGAATGGAAGCTGTGAGTGGCTGACTTATGTGACTGAGCTGTGCAGGAATATTTTATCCATCAGTTTTTCATTTACTTGCTTACTGTTGTAAGATACACTGCCTGACTGGTCTGCAGCTGGGCAGCCCCACTGTGTTCTGATTCCTTTCTATCCTAGCCAGCAGTAACAGTTGCAGCAGTTTGTACGATAGTAGCTCTTCCATGGGATCAGCCCAGATGTGCTAGCCTTAGTTCCAACGTGCATCAGTCAGCTTTGGGCACCCATGACACTTTTTCCAGACTACTGTTTGTCCTTCCTTGGAACCCTTTGGTAGGAACTTACCACTGCATACCTGGAACACCCTAGAAGACGTTTCGTTCTTAGAGAGGGATATATCCAGGCGTTACCAATCTCAAAGTAGCCTTGTTAAAGTCACTCAGGTCCTTAAATTTGACTATTTTTCTTGCTTCCAGCACATTAACTTCAAGAACTGATTGTTTACTTTATGCCTCATACACCTGTCAATGTTCAATGTTTTTTTTTAATGTTATATGCCATCTATTAATCCATCTATAGATATATAGATAGGGTTTCTATGTTTGTAAGACGTCCAATAACCAGGCAGGACAACATGTTATTCATAAATTGATTACATAATATGCAGATCACTGGTTGTCCAGTGGATAAATTTTTTAATTTATTTAAAAAAAAATGCTGAGAAGCCGAAAGTAACCTGTGATTTGTCAATCAACCCTGAGATTAGGTTAATCCAGTAAATGAAGCTTCCATCTTCAGTTTGTAAATCAACCCCAATGAGAAGGCCAATAAGCTAAAATTACCTTTACCCCACTAGTGTTAAAATGGGCTAAATGACTCATTTCTGGCTCTAAAATTCCTAGCAGCAGCAAAGGTGACAAACTAAAATGAGATTAAAAAATATATGGTTTGGTTTTTCATTTTTTTTTAATTGACTGCTTGCGCCAGGTGATATTGACAGACTGAGTGTTTGTCATTTTGATTCCAGCATTACCTACTCTGAATAATGTTTTTCCTAATTCTGAGACACTGGAATTAGATTGTGCTGTTCCCATGTGGTATATAGTATTAAACTACTCCATATATTGAACCCAGGAGACTTTTAGAACCTCTAGTTCTTCTTGGAAATTGTAGGTTAGTTTACAGTTTTGCCTGTACTGCAATATTGCAGACAACCGATAATCAGTAAATATGATCTGTTACCAAAATGTACTACTGAGTAGACCTGCTTTTAAATTTACTTTATCCCTGGAGAGGTAGTTTAGCTTTGTCTATGATGAAGCAATGAGAATAAGAAATAAAAAAAAAAAAGACTATTTAGCCATCACTCGTCAGAAATACTGCCTAATGGAATAGCATAATTCAGGATGGTGGGTCCCTAACTGTCCGGCAACATGCTGGGTGGAAAGTAATAGCTTGCCATGGGTGTAATGTAGTGTGTAGCTAATAAACTAAAATGTCAGTCTCTAATTAAAAAAAGTAGAACAAGAGGAATAACCTGCTGCAGTTTTTCTCAGATGCAGTTGTGTTGCTTTACTTTATATGAAGTATAAACTTTATGTGAAGTATGTGGGTGTCGGTGACGCAGTGTGGACCAAAAGACTTTTCTCTTCTGCAGTGGTATCAGGTAGAAATAGGTTTCAGGCATGCATTTGTGAAGATGTAAGAATTTCTGCTGGATATTATAGGAACACTTTAGCCTGGCTAGTAATAGCAAAAGAAATGCCTTTGTGTTTGGATTGTGGCATTACAGTATATAGACCCATCAGTTGAGTGTTTTTTTTTTTTTTTTTTAATTATTATTATTATTATTATTTTAATCTATTTTCTACAGTTCGGTTAAATGTGTAATGCTCATCTTTGATTTAATCTTTTAAGCAATCTGTAAACCCATTTAAATTTGGTTGTACAATAGATGGAATTTATAATTGGGACATATTCCACAATATTTGTAAAGTGGGAGTCAAAATAAAGTTGATTTTTTTGTAGCACTGTCATGATGTTTCTATGCTTTATTTCACTAATATCGCAAGATTAGAGATCTACCATGTCCAATTTTTATTTACTTATTACATTATGGCACAGCCACTTGTCATTTACAAACCAGACTGCAGAATTTAGTATATAAATAAGTAGTAATAATGTATATAATCATTTACTCAATTATTTGCCAAAACACTTAACCTTATTAGTGTTGTGGGGAGGCTGAAGCCTATCTCAGCCAACACTGGGCAAAGGCTGGGTACACCCTGAACAGCTCTCCCGACCATTGCAAGAGTAATACACTCAAAACCTGTACCACATTCACCCTTACATCTAGGGGCAATTTGGAACAGCCAGTTAGCCGAATCTGCATGTCTTTGAACTGTGGGGAGAGAAATCAGAGTACCCATGATTCTTTTCTTACGCTCTTATAGTTAAATAAATAGGATATATACTGCGTATATACACACACAGTCGAGTCTTGGTAATATGCGCATGTCCAATGAACTTCAGCACAAATTAAGTGACTCTGGATTTTAGCTCAGTTTTATGCTTTTTTTTTTTTTTTGTTTTTTTTTTTTTTTGGTGGTTATTAAAATACAAATACACACAGCTGAAATCAAAGGAGGTGTGGTATGTTGTGTATACAGATGTTATAGTTAATATGCGGGTGTGAAAGCACTTGTGTGCAGGCGTGACCGCTGCCATGGATCAAAGCACAATGCCGTCATATTGCTTTATTGTCAATGTCAGTCAAAATATTGGTCAGTTTTATTGAAGATAACAAAAAAAAAATGCACCTTTTTAGTCATCTCCATGTTACAGATTTGCGGTCCAAGGGGTGGGTTTATATTAAGCGCCAATGCATTTAAAGGAAGCACATATGAGATTCTACTCTATATATCTAAACCATTCAAATATATTCAGTGGGGGAGCATATTAGGACCACCTCATTATTTATTTATTTTTATTTACCCCCCCCCCTTTTTTTTTTGCATGCAGTGTCATTTTGTGAGATTAAAATTAGAATATTAAAAAAAGTCAGACATAACTTCTGAGATTAAAGTCTGAAAGTGTGGTGTTTATTTGGGATATTCATTAAAATGTTTGACAAACTCTTATCAAGTGGTAGCCACTAAAATCACCACATCCTAAATCCATAGAACCTTCAGTTCAGATCCTGTGCTGATGTTGGTTGTTTTTTTATGTTTTTTAGGGAACATTATATGGTGGCTTGTCTCTAGCCCAGAGGTTAAAGAATGGGATTTTGTAGAAAGCATAGGTTTAAATCCTAAAATTGGTTTTACCGGTTTATTTTTTTTCACACCCTCTCTTGCTGACTTAGTTAAGGGATTCTATACATTTATCTACAGTCATGAGTCTGCAAAAAAGTATATCATGCGCTATAATAATCACTGGCTAATTACCAATAATTTGCTGAAGGTGATGTGGATGTTGCTGCAGACTCTTCTTGAGTGTTTTGCAAAAAACTAGTAAGACCATAATTTCGAGGAATCGTGATTATTTGCTAAATTGAGGGACCATGTTCTTCAGAATGTGAAATAAAAAGAGCTGCATACTCAGAGATTTTATCCTGAAAAAACCCAGACTGTCAGCTTTTGTACAGTTACATCACGTCAGATACTGATGACTATTTTGAAGAACCCTAAAATACAATCAAAGTCAAAATCTTCCAAAATCCCAAATGCCTCATTTGCATATTAGCACTGCCTGTTGTACAGGAACTGAGGTGTACAACTTCAATTTTTTTTATTCCTCCATTCAATCATTCATTATTAAAAAAAAAAATAAATAATTACTTAATTAATTTACATGAAGCACTTAATTCCTGATTAGGTTTGCCATGGATCCAGAGTCTGCCTGAGAACACAGAGTGAGGGAGGAATACACCCTGAATAGGACACAAGTCCACTGCAAAGTGCCATGCACACACCCATTCACACCTGTGACCCATTCAAACACTTGTTCACACCTAGGGGCAACTAAGTGTATCCTGTATATGTATGTATGAGTGAAGTCAGGAGAAAAAGGGAAATCTTGAAGAAGAAGAAGCGATGAACTAGCAAGTCAACTTTTATATTATTTGCAGTTTGTATTCGGAACAATCTTGAAGTTGATGTCTGTGGGAATGTCTGAACCATATTTGACGCAAAACAAATAGTCACATCACAATTATGAGCACTGTCAGCTGCCAAATGTCAGTAAATAAAACAACAATTCTAGTCGCTATAAATTTGAATGAAATGAGGCTCCAGCTTCTGATTTCTTTTAAGATACACAGTTGTAAACAATGCAGCTGCTGGAGTTCACCCTTAACATTTTAAAGCTGTTATTTTATTGTATGTTTTACTGTCACTCAGTTTATTGACAATAACCTTTGAATGTCCACAAGTAAGTTACAAACCACGGTCTGGCTCGTAATTATCTTGAGTAGAGTAAACCATGTAAAAGCTGGCCGACATGTTCTTCCCTCCCGATTAGTGTTGCACTCTATTTCTGTGTGTCGGCATAACACCATCCATAAAAGCTTCCAGATACCTAAAAGGGTAGTCTTATTTTCTATGTCCTTTTTTCATGTTTTATTATTTATTCTCCAAAAGAAATCGGCTCACGCACTGTGCTAGCAGACGATTATTTGCACAGAGAAATATTAAAGGAAGACGAATGTTTTGAATGTTTATCAAAATATATTTGCAGTGTGAGACATGTAATTAAATGGACATCATCGATTCTGGAGAAAAATTGTTGATTTCAAATCAGCAGCCATATATAAAAAACATACAGTACACACACACACACACACACTCATGTATCATACTCTCATATATATATATATATAGGTAAGTCTGTTGGGCTTTTACACCCGAGCCTAGTGGCTCTTCAGGCCAGTGCTTATCCCCAGTTTCTGTAGCGTGAAGCGACTAGGAGTTCAACTCTTCCTGGATGGGACACTAGTCCATTACAGGTTACCTTCCCAGTATTTTTACTGGTAGCCATTTATACTGCTGGGTGGACAGAGGCACACTTATGGTTAAGACCTTGCCTAGGGGTCTTAGCACAGGGGGGATCCAATGGGGATTCGAACCCATGATTTCTCAATCGTGAGCCCCGCACCCTAACCGCTACATATGTATAAGCAAAAATTTACTAATGAAGAAAAATTTACCAATGAAGATAACCCTGTCACCCCTCCTCCTTCCTCCCTGTCTTTTGTATAAGCATGAAATCCCCATGTTGCTGATTGGCTGGAGTTGTGTTGTGTGGCTTAGTCTGAGCCCTTTGTTTCTCATGTACAGCGCTAGGGGCTGTGTATGGACACAAGAATAGAAGGCTAGTGGACTGTGAGGAGATCTTCACTAAATTTTCGATTACAATCGATAACTGTACCATTAACCTACACTGATTCTTAAGGAAACAAATAATAAATAAATAAACATGACTGGTATGTTTTATGAATCTTTCACATGTGCTGGTGCCTCCATGACCCTTTGCTCTAAAAATATCCTAGTCTCATAAGACCACTGCAGTGCCAAACACACAACCATTCACTCTCACATGCACATCTAGGGGTAATTGGAAATATCCAATTAGCCTAACATGCTTTCTTTTTGTGCTGTGGGAGGAAACTAGAGCACCCAGAGAAAACTTAATCAAGCTCGAGTAGAACATGCCCTCGTCAGGCATGGGATTTGAATCCAGAATTGCAGCCAGAACACCCTGTTCTACAACAATAAATGGTTAAAAATGTTCTGTTATTACTTCATTCATCTTCTGAACCGCTTATTCCTACTTAGGGTCGCGGGGAGGCTGGCGCCCATCTCAGCCGACTCTGGGCG
>JAOUQZ010000030.1:2830597-2869662 GCA_028564935.1 Neosilurus hyrtlii
GTTGTACTAAGCATTTCACTACATATTGTACTGTGTATAATTTGTATGTGACAAATAAAATTTGAATTTGAATTTGATATTAATGTTGCTGAGCCTCGGCCGAACCAACTGGAACAACAATGCCATGAAGACTACATGCTGTGATCAAGTATAAATGCTTTCCAAGAAAATATCAGAATGTAACTTTGTTATTTTGTTTTTTCGGCTGGACAGTGTGTGTTAGTATGTAAACTAAGAATACTAAACTTTGAGTTGATGTAAAGTACGGAGCTTTTGCTTGGAGTGTGTGCAGTATGCGATACACTTTTGATCATTTTGAGTTTTCTTGGCAACATTTCGGAGGTCACACAATGTGAAGCTCTTTTATATGCTGTGCATGACTTTATTTATTTGGCATATTTCCCACCGGACATTTTGTTATTTTCATGTGCCAGACAACGTTATCCTGGCTAAAACCGAGCAATGTAACAGGAGATGAGCGTAGTTGCCTCCCTCCTGATTAAAAACAACACCACCTTTGGTCTTTGTAAACAGATGACATACTTGTTTATTCACATTCAGGGCAGGGAAGTGAGTTCTGGTCACAAGTGTTCACTTGAAGCATGTCGGAATGCAATCTGATGGCAAATGTAAGCTACTGAGCTTGGAGCTGTCCACCTGAGCACTGATTACCAAGACTGCATGTCTACCTGTTAATGTTTCACTCAGTGCAAGCACTAGGGTCATGGAAAGCCTGGTGCCTATCTCAGCCAACACTCGGGAAGGCGGGTACACCCTGACCATTGCAGGGCCAACACACACACACAACTTTTCACACTCTTATCTAGGGGCAATTTGGAACAGCCGGTTAGCCTAATGTGCATATCTTTGTTTGGAGCGTGGGAGGAAACCAGAGTACCCGGAGGTAAAATTGGGTCCACGCTATCTTCTTTTATTTTTTTTCTATGTTTTTTTGTACATAAAGGCACACGTGTAGGAGTAAGGAAAAGACCCTGTGCAGATGAACACATTGTCACTGGCCATGCCTCTACAGATGACCACTCTCAGACTAGCCTATCCCGTGTACTGCACGTCACTTTCTTTGAATTGACCAATCATGTGTTGCACAACCCAAATAACGGTCTGCGTAAAGTGCTGAACAATGCTTGTGTGTTAGCATTTCCGTCAGGCAGCAAGGAGGTTCTGGATTCAAGTCCTGGGGTGGAACATTTCTGTGTGGAGTTTGCACGTTCTCCCTTTGCTTGCATGTTTCCTCCAGGTACTCTGGTTTCCTCCCAGAGTCCAAAGACATGCACATTAGGCTGACTGATTTTTCAAAATTGCCCCAAGGTGTGAATGTGAAAGTAAATGAGTGTGTGTGTGTCTTGGCCCTGCTTTGATGGTCTGGTGAGCTGTTCTGGGTGTACGCCGACCTCGTTGTCAAGTGTTGGCTGAGATAGGCTCCAGCCTCCCTGCGACCATAGTGTGAGTAAGCGGTTTGACAAATGAGTGAATGGCATGTTATTTAGACACTGTTGAAGAGTGGACATGGAAACACCAGATGGATGATGCTTAGGTATGCAAGGGGCAACTCTCTGTCTGTGTCCTCATTGTGAGCTGCCTGCATTTCTGAGTGCCTGCTCAAAACTCTGATGGATGCATTAGGCCCACTTTTATTAATAAGTCCACATCTGAAAGTGTATTTCTTTCCAATGT
Organism: Neosilurus hyrtlii; assembly: GCA_028564935.1. Classification (NCBI taxonomy): domain Eukaryota; kingdom Metazoa; phylum Chordata; class Actinopteri; order Siluriformes; family Plotosidae; genus Neosilurus; species Neosilurus hyrtlii. The sequence continues at coordinate 2,832,293 of JAOUQZ010000030.1, forward strand.
CATTAAAGTTATTTTACCACACCACACTGTAGGTATAGATTCAATGCAATATTTTCTTTAAACCGAGAACGAGTGTGAATTATACATTTATTCCGCCCAGATCTCATATTTAGCTCACAAATGTATTGCTAACTTTCAACCAAGAAGGGTTGATAAAAATGCAGGTTGCAGAGACAAACTAAAATGGACTCTTGAAGTAGAAGCAGCTAGTAAATGTAGAGGAAGAAGTAAGCAGCTAGTCATTTGGAGTACAGTCTTTTATGCCCTCCAGGTTTCTTAGATTTCAGCATGGTAATGTAATAGTGCAGTCTCACTTGCATGGGCATTAGATACAGCGAAACAGGTTGAGGTTAACATGGTTTAAAGCACTCCAGCGATTAACATGCTACCATTATAATTTCAGGAAGAGACTCTTGCAACCACTTTAGCAGTAAAGTTGTGTATAATTTGTTTGGCTTGAAAATGAATATGCACCCTGAAATTGACAGTGGAATTCACTTACTGTGTAATTAACACATGCATCTACTGTATATACTTCTATTGCATTTTAATGGTGTTTACTCAAGAATCTCTTGAGGCTAGGTCGACCACTTTGTGAAATGGGGTGAATAAAGTCCCTCTTAGGTGCCAAGAATGAATGTGCTTAGTTTGGCACATTGTAAAAAAAACTTATCCACGTACTCCTATTAGGGTTACGGGAAGGCTGAAGCCTATCTCAGCTGACACGGTGAAGAAGGGGTACACCCGGAACAGCTCGCCAGACCATCGCAAGGCAACACACACAGCTATTCACACTCGTACTTGCACCCAGGTGCGATTTGGACAGCCAATTAGCCTAATGCAAATGCATGCTTATGCTAGGGCATGTCTTTGGACTGCGGGAGGAACCTGGAGTTACTTAAGGATTACCGCCCTTGTATAAAACTGCAGATGGCTAATTTTGGAAACTGTAACATGACTATTGCTGTATGTCTTTTATCTGATAAAGATATTTACTTGCTAAACAAAAATTTCCTATGTTGTGGAAGAAATAAGGATGTGGCTTGGCATAAATATGAATAGTCTTTTTGACCCCTGAATGGCTTTTGACCTCTGAGGGGAAGCCAGCAAGAGAAAACTAGATTGTGAATGCATCCAACCAAAGAAATTTCCCTTTCCTTCAGTGTGCCATAGGAAATCTGGTTGGTTAGTAGTCCACTCAGTCATTTTATGTAGACTGAGTAGACTGACTGGACAGGATTTTTGCATCTCTGTGACTGCCACAGAAGAAAGTTTTGTTTGTTTTTTTCAAAGCATTTAACTTATTTGGTGCTGTTAGGATGTAAAATAAACAGACAATCACTCACATTCATAAGGAACCATCAAATAGCCTAAAATGCATGTCTTTGAGCTATGGGAGGAGACCGGAGTACCCTGAGGAAACTTACACAAGCACGGAGAGAACATGCAAACTGCACAAAGAAATGCCCGGGATTCAAACCCAGGACCTTCTTGCTGTGAGATGGACATGCCAACCACTACACCACCATGCCACCTACAACTCATATAGTATTTATTTAGAAAATGCATATTCCTTTCATTCTTAAGTGAAATGTTTTTAAACCTAAAGATACTGTATGCACTTTAATGGATATGATTCATGGAAGTGCTTGAGCCAGGACCGAGTAAATAGTTATCAAGGATGGAAATCACTAGAAAACAATGTTCCGAACACTTGAGAATAGAAACTGATTTGTCGGAAGGAATATAAATATTAAAAGCAAACAATATGTTTTATTTATGTTTGTTTGGTTAAAATTTACGTTCCTCATGATAATGATCCCATACGAGTTGAGTTGAGCGAGAATAATGGATGAAGCCTGGATGTTAAAAGTGTTAGTCTGAGTTCGTATTGAGCTTGTTAGCTAATGGCTGTTTTGGATTGGCGCTAATGAGCTATCTTGCATTGTGGCTGGTGCTAGTATTTAACTGAGTGTAGTGGGAAAGGTTCCAGAACTTAAGGTGAGACGACCTCTTGGGTTTGTTTGAGAAATCTGTTCTTGCTGCTTTGTTAATGGAGGGCTGCACTATTCTAGGTCAGTGCTTCAGACCTATTATTTATCTTCCTGAGTTAAAAAAATAAATAAATAAATTAGTCAATGAAGTGGATGAATAAAACAGCAGGGCGAATTAGGGCCCGGTGTAAATATATCTGATCATATTTTGTTTCGGTCCTCCTTCTTGAATAAAATAAAAAATTGAACATGGACTGTAGCAATACATATTAATATCAAAGTTTACACAGCATCCAGATTACATTGTAGCTCCAATTTGGCCTGCACACACTGCACACAATGAGCTTTTAATTAACCTCCACTTGAAAAGATTAAAATGCTGGATCATGTCTGGCACCCGTGCTGTGATAATATTGACAGTAGGACAGATAACACTTGTGCAGCATTTCCTCATATTTAGTTATCCATCAGCAAAAATGTCTGTATACACTGAACAGAACTGTACAGTATGGCATGTATGGGTTACTTTTTTTAATTTTATTTATTTTATTTTTTTTCTTAAGCACAGATCCTCCCATGCTCCCGAGTGGCCCATCGACAAGGTGCACAACTATTGAGCTGGATTCGAATTCAGGTTGATGCCTCAGCCATCTGCGATTGGGAGTCCTTGGGAGCTAATTGGCCAAGCTCTCACGCCCAGCTCCCTGTCACTCACAGCGATCACTATTCAGTCATGGGTGTCTGTGAGCTCATTCGTACAAAAGGGCAGATATTGTTTCCCTCCGAGTGTGTTAGGCCAGCCCCCAACTGCACAGTAGTTTGTAAAGATGTGGGTGGCAGCATTGCATGTCACGGAGGGGGCACGCTTATGCTTACGCCCCTTCCTGCGTGGTGGTAGGTTTATGTGATAGGGAGGCAATACTTGATGGATGGGAACGGGATACAGCTAAATTATGGGAGAAAAATTGTCCAAACCCCCCCTCAAAAAAAAAAATATTAAAAAAAAAAAAAAAAACAAAGCTTGCAGCTTAGATGTAGCCTTGTCAAGTGACTTTCAGTCATAGCTTACAATTCATACCCAGGTATCAAGCACCATTTGAGTCATACATGCCAGACTTGCATAGAACAGTAGGAAAAGAAATGTATTTTCGATTTCCTGCATCTCTATAGCAACATTATCGATTTCTTCCTGTTTCAACCTTAAAGTGCACCTTTGGCGCTGTCTGACAGTGATCGATACACGACCTTACAATTTAGCATTTAACATTATGCCTCATTGGACAGGATTGCCTTTACATCCACCTGAGATGGGGGGGGGGGGGGGGGGGGGGGGAGAGAGAGAGAGAGAGAGAGAGAGAGAGAGATTGTTCTACACTGCTTCCAAATGTTCAATGTCAGCTTTAAAGTAAGAGAGAGAGAGAGAGAACAAAGAGCAAGGCTGTGGCTTTGGCGAATGTCCTGTCATTTTGACACTCATCATCTCATGGCATACCCTTTAAGGACAATTAACAGCTTGACAGGGAATACTGAGCAAAGAACATCTGTTTCAAGTCTACTGGCCAAGAGATTTACTGCCAACACTTTACTAAAATGGACAGCACATAAAAAAAAAACCCTAACATTTTAATTCTTCTTAGAAATCCTAATCCTTCCCAGTGTCTCGTCTCTGTTCTTAGTTATCCACTTTCCATACTTGACTTATCTGAAGGATCAGATCATTCTACCCGCTGCATCAACAGCAACTGGAGTAATCGTTATAATTCTGTAAAAAATGGGTCTGATCTTCCCAACAGATATTCACACAAATCCTGGATTGTCTCAGTGTTACCAAATGTCGTGATGTTTCTAGTTTTAGCCTTAAGCATGATACATATCGTACAGTGAGTTAACAACCAGAACTCGGACTATTTACAATTCAGGGCACAATATATCGTGACAAAATGACAAATATATTTGTACAAACTAAGAAATTTAGATAAAAACAAACAAAAAAAATCATGGTATGTTCATATGTTCATACCTGTTTTCTGATGCAACCCCCAAAACATTTATGGTAGGGATTTGAATTTTTTTTTTAATTTTTTTTTTTTTTTTTTAATGCCATTTTTAAATAGCTTTTTCCTATCACAGTTCTAGGCTCTCTAACAAAGGTCATCCTATTTTAGTACAGCTAAAATATATGACGAATATTTTCAGACACCTGACCATTACACATATAGGTGGTGTAGTGGTCAGCATATTCGCGTCACAGCAAGAATGTCCTGGTTTTGAACCCAGGGCTTGGGGGCGTTTTTGGGTGCAGTTTGTTTTTCCAGTGTTTGTGAGGGCTCCATCAAGGTTCACTGTTTTCCTCCCACAGTCCAAAGACAAGTACATTAGGATAATTGGCTGGTCCAAATAGTCCCTAAGTGTGTATGTATGTGTGTGCTATCTGCCATGGACTGGCAAGCTCTTCAGGAGGTACCCTGCCCAGAGTAGAGTGAGGCTCCTGCCTCCCCGTGACCCTAGAAGGATTAACCAGTTTGGCAAATGAATGAATGTATCTTATTGTACTGCAACTGCACATGTGTGAGCATGTCCTTCTTCTGAGCATGAACACACACAAACCCATGAATGTTTTAATATCATCATTAAGTTTTAAATGGAAATTAAACACAAACTAAACAAAAGCTTCCATGCAATAGTTTGTCTGTTTCTTGACTGTTGAATTGCAGTTTAATGAACTTTTTTTTTCAGTGTAGGGAATTAAAAAAACAGCAATTACTCTGTACACAGTGGGGCGCTATTGTAATGTAAAAAGTTACGAAAAGTCACATGATTAACCCATGTTTTGGTCAGTAATATAAAACCAATTTGGATATGAATACATGGCACTGTATTCTTTTGTGATATGTTGGATCGAACTCTTGTTTGATGTAAATGAACGAAAGCAAGTATGATTAGAATTTTTGCCTAGTTTTAATTTATTCAGTAGATCACTAGTTTATATCTAATTTGTTAGTTTAATATCTGTATACTGTTATTTTTGCCATTATCTTGCCTTATATGAACTGAGGGATTCATGTCATGTCATGATTTCTCTCTCTTTCTTATTAAAAAAAAAATCTAACTGATTTTAGCAGTAAGTAAAAACCACCGGATAATAAAAATATGCATGTGTGTAACAGGAGAGTTTGGAAGGCCTTTCTTTCATTTTACTTTAATGATTTTTTTTTTTTTTTTTAGAAAATCATATGAAACCTCATATGTAGATCTCAGTGGCACATGCTGCTATGATGCTCTTTCTAACCTTAATCTTATAAATGGATTGGTATTATTGAGACATTGTGTTGGTGACCTTTGGCAGAGCAGATATATGTGAAATGATGCCCCAGTGTTCTCCAAGGGGTAGGAGGTGAATCACTCAATCTCACTTAATTTACTTTCACTCCAATAAGGTCACAATCATATTTTCATATAATTTATAAATAGATTATCTCTTCTCATATAGTATGTTTGCATTGCTTTATATTTAATGGACGAATAAATTGGGTTTTCCTGCATGCTGTGGCGACACTGCTCCTGATATATCATTGCTGATAGGCCTGATATCATTCAAGTGCACAGAAGCATACCATAATGCGCGCACACACACACACACACACACACACACACACACACACACACACTGAGCAAAGTGGCGCTCACTTCACCTTTCCGGTAGGTGGTTATGAGTTAGTTGCATAATTTTCACTGTTCTTTATCTATACATAGCTTGCGGGTCACATTCTAGGATTGTTCTCATCACTTCCATACCATATTGATCTTCCCCATCATATGAAGTGAATTTTTGTAGAAGTAGAAAGAACTATGGTGGCACAGTGGTGTAGTGGTTAGCATGTCTGCCTCACAGCAGGATGGTCCTGGGGGTATTTATGTATGTATGTATTTATTTATTTATTTAATGGCATTTGCAGTTTCTCTCCATGTTTGTATGGGTTTCCTCTGGGTACTCTGGTTTCCTCCCACAGCCCAAAAACATGCACAACAGGCTAATTAGCTGTTTAAAATTTGTCCTGTGTGTGTGTGTGTGTGTGTGTGTGTGTGTGTGTTGGCCCTGTGATTGTCTGACAGGCTGTTTAGGCTGTACTCCACCTTCGCTGAGATAGGCTTCAGCCTCCCCACAACCCTAGTAGGATTAAGAGTTTGAGTAAGTGAGTGAGTACAAAGAACTATGCATGAAAGTCCATCTTGCTATGACAAGTTTAGAATACATGATTCAGAGTGACATTTGGAACGACAGTCAGTGGATTCAGATGCACCACATGGGAAGAAGAAAGCTGTTCATTTCTTTTTGACAAAAACAAGTATGGAACACAGGCAGACTTGACTAAGATTTTATTCTTTGTGTGCATATAAAAGGTGACTATGCTGAAGACCACAATGTATACAGCAGTATATAGTGAGCAGATTTCTCTCTCTCTCTCTTTTTTTTTTCTTTTTTTCTTGGGCATGACTTTTCTGCCTTGGGCCTCTTTGTAGATGGTCCAAATCTGGAATTGTGCTTTTATTCTGGAACGGTTGGTAGTTACAGAGTCAGGATTGAGGTTTGTGTAAAAAGGCATAGCTTTTTACAAATCTTTCACAGAATCTTCAGAATATTAAACTGCCGTACACTGTCAGTTTTATTTTTGTATTAAAAGATATCTTTTTTTGGTATTAAGCCTTTTTCAAAGGCAGCACGGTGGCGTATTGGTTCACTTGTCCGCTTTACAGCAGGAAGGTCGAGCAACTAGGCTTGGTGAGAGTGTTTCTGTGTGGATTTTGCATGTTCTCCCCATGCATGCCTGGGTTTCCTCCAGGTACACCAGTTACCTTCCACAGTCCAAAGACGTGCACATTAGACTAATTCCCTCTAGATGTGGATGTGAGTGTGAATGATTTTGTGTGTGTCTGCGATGGTCTGGCGAGCTGTTCGGAGTGTACCCCGTCTTTTCGGCTGCGAACCTAATAGTAGGATTAAGCAGTTCAGCAAGTGAGTCAATGAGTGAGTGCGATCTTTCAATGGTATTAGCAAGAAGCAGTGCAGGTCACCAAAGCCTTTCCTGGGAGACATATCTGGGTTATGATTTTAAAAACAGTGGTATTATGCTAGTGATGTTTGTATTTCTGACACACACGCGTAGTAAAGTGTTCATACACGAGACGCAGTCGCTCTGTTGTGATTAGACGTTATGACTTGCTATGTTAAACACATGTAGCAGGGTTTTATGCCGGCTTTGTTTGGTTAAGTATAAACCACTGAAGCCGGCATATTGTGGCGCTTTTTTATGAGAATATTACAGAGTCTGTGTAGTAAAAAACAAAAAAAATAAAACACTCCTGTGTATACATGGGCTTCCTTTGGTCTGAGCAAACTGTCCAGGATAAAGAAAATTTACTAAAGATGGCTTGAATAGTATGAGTTATTAGTAATATTGGTAACCTCGAAACTTCACTGCTAGCACTTCTATTTTAAGTGTAACACACAATGCATACATCTTCACTTTTTTTTTTCCTTACATAGAGGTTGCACAGCTTTCTGTAAGGGATGATGCAACCGTTTTGCCCTTTTATTTTCCATTTTGGGAATCACCTGCATTAACCTGCCTCAACAAATTAATTTCATGCAGCCTTCCCTTGGATATTGACATTTATGGTAATAATCTAGACTCGTGGAGTTTATTCCATTTCTCAAATGGGAAAATCATCCATGTGTGACACTTTGCTCCCTTTAGTGCTACAACAGTAGAACACTTCTTCACATAGACACTACCGGCTTTTTTTTTTTTTGAGACACTTGAGGCATATAAGTACAACGGCAGTGTTCACTTATACCTTATAAAATGCACTTTAACAGGGACAAATATATATTTGTTTAAGGTGTTTTATGTTCGAGGATTCCTGGAGAGATAATATTTATTCTTCTCCATTAAAAAAAAAAAATAAAATCTTTTAAAGCTAAAATCCGAAAGTTCTTCAAATTACTCGTTAAACTTATTTTCAGTTTAAAAGTTGATCTCAATTAAATTTATAGATTAACTTTTGCGTGTACAGAATCTTGGGCTGATTAGCTCCCGTTATAATAATTTTATGAGCATAAAACTGAGTCTCAGAATTATGTCATCAAAGCCCAAGTAAACATTTGATACATTTGTGTAATGCAGTGACAGAATCATGTTGGAGGTGTCAAAGCTCTGATTAAAATCATTTCCTGTACAGTGGGGAAAATGTTTGCGCACCAAGATGAATATATCTAAGCACAAACACCTGAAATACTAAAAGAAACTATGTTTAAAGCCAAACTCCTCCATGTTATCTTGGGCCTTGATGACAGCATCATTCTGAACTTCAGTTTTGACCTAATCCCTCAAAATCTTTAAAACAGCAGCTATTGATCTGCACATAGAGAGATTCTAATATAGAGTTTTGATTGAGATTAACTTTCAGCAAGTGCTGTTTTCTTCTTTAAATAGTGTGTGGCATTAAAATGACCTTCTAAGAGGACTTGATTATGCAGTGTGAGATCTTAATCTGTCTTTGAGGCAGCAGATATAGGAGACTTCCAGAGTCTGATTCCTCGCAAAGTTTCTTGCTCATGTCGTCTCAAGGTTTTTTTTCCTTGCCACTGTCACCACAGGCTTGCTCATTAGGGATGGACAGGATTTATACAGAAATGATTGAAGTTTCAATTCTTAACCATGTTTGTTTATTATGTAAAGCTGCTTTGTGACAATGTCAACTGTGGAAAAAAAAGTGCTATATAAATAAAACTGAATTGAATTAAATTGACCTGAGGATGGGCGAAATGGTTAGCACGTCCGCCTCACAACAAGCAGGACCTGAGTTCAAGTCTTGGCCCTGGTGAGGGCGATTCTGTGGTGTTTGCATAGGTTTCTTCTGGGTATACCGGTTTCCTCCTACTGTCCACAGAAAACCACATTAGGCTAATTACCCTTTTTGATATTACCCCGAAGTGTAAATAGTTGTGTGTGTGTGTGTGTGTGTGTGTGTGTGTGTGTGTTGGCCCTGCGATTGACTAGCTTTGACCTAAGAGAGACCTCCATATGACCCTAATAGGAGTACACAGTGCATCAAATAAACGAATTAATGAAATGAGTTTTATTTTTCTGTATTTCATGATAACACTAAAAAATAAACAGGACTAATCTGAACACTAATTATCGAGCATTGCCATCACGCTTGATTTGTTTAAGTATGTAAACAGTTGATATATTATGTGCACATTAAATGTGTGGACACAATGAGTTTGACCATAAAAAATGTAAGTACTCAGTTCGGTTTATACTTCAGCGAGGATTTGTTGCTTGGTGACTTTATGCTCCTTGCAAACAGAAGTCATTTTTACGAGCAAATAATTTCATTTGGCATTTAAAGTTCATTTATCATGTCAGGTTTCAGACTGGGCCAGTATACTTCACATCATGACTTTCTGTTTGTCGTGGCTTATTTTTACGTCGGCACATTTTTATGTTCTACTAATGATTTTTGCTTCCTTCCTCTCTTTTCTCTCTTTCATGTTTCACCATGGCTGCCACATAATTTCCCTTATCAAGGTAAGAGAGCAAACGCCTTTCAAAACTATAATTGTTTTGTGGATGCTGCACATTAAGCCTCTGATGTGTAGAGACAACTCTAGAATTCTTGTCACCTAAAAACTATTTGCACAGCGTACAATTCTTCCACCAAAAGATTTACATAAATGCAAATTAATATTATGCTACAAAGAATATTATTTATAATGGTAATGTATACTACAAGGAATGGTACAATCTGATTGGTCAGCTATCTGGGGAAAAAAAAAAAAAACTGGCTAACATTAGAATCAAAACGTCGGACACTTGCGGTTTGTCATGGTCACCTGGAGCAGGTGGCCACATCATTATCACAATTTAAAATAACATGGATATAACAAGAATCTTGTTTTAGTTTGCTTTTCTTATGTTTTTGTATAGTGTATACTAAATCTCTGAATGAGTATTCAATGACAGATAGCTACCCAGTGTTTGTTTTGCTCAGAATGCACACAGCTAATCACGGTTAAAATATGTACAAATAAACTATAAAAATCTTAATTCAGTTTGCTTTTTTCTGACCCTGTGTAGTATATACTAAAACTGTCAAGCACCTCAGGCTTGGTGGATGTCGCTTGACATTCTGTCTGAGGGGATTATTTAGTGATATCCACTTCGCCTCGATAATTATTTGTCATCTGTAATATTATCCATGGTTATCGTGGGCATTGCTTAAAATAAATGCAAACATTGTATTAGTTTTTTAGCAGCACTGGTATTAGCCAGTGATTGCATTAATTTACATAGTAGAGTGGAGGAAAATGAACCCAAAATTGTATAGTTTAGATGATTGGGATTAGTCCTTAAGTCTATCAAACACTTCCCCATGACAAGAGAGGCTTTTCCTTTCAGTCCTTTTTTTTCTTTATATGAGGCCATAATGTGAAGTTTAGTGGAAAGGGTTGCCAGGTTTCATTCAAAAGTGCCACAACAATTTTTTTTAATGTATGTATTATTATTATTATTATTATTAATTTAAGGGTTTGTGCTGGAATCAAGTTAACAGTAGTATCTGCAATAAATGAACATTATATGTGGAACCTGACACCCCCTGCTCACAACACAAAGATCACGTTTATTACTATGATAAATAAGAGGTGCAGTAAACACTGCAATAGACTGGCGACCCGCTGACCCTGTCTCTCACCCAAAGTAGGACTGGCTCTAGCTTTCCCTGCAACCAGATTTTTTTTTCCATCAATAACCCAACATAAAGACTGTCTTACTCTGCTCAAATAAAGCCATGTTATTACCACAGGTAATTTCTGTACAAACAAAAGTGGTGTACTTTCATTTATTGAGTTCTTGAGTGCTTCATAAAGACAATGCTGTAAAGGGGAAGTATTTTGTTATTTTTTCCATGAATGGTGCCAATAATTCTGGAGCTTGACTGTATTAAAAAAAAAAAAAGTTTTCTCTTCTGTAGTCAAGCTTCAGCTACCTGCCTGTCTTCTTATGAGTGTGCCAGATGGCTGGTGCATGTTAGCTGGGTAAAAGTTGCTGAATTAGCTAAGTTTTCAGCTGGACAGGTATCCCTGAAGCCTGTGAAATCATCTGGGATTGAAATTTGCACTTGGACAAGTTTCTGTTATACTTGGCATTCTGTTGTACTTGCCACAGCATTCTCTGACAACACACATGCTCAGATTTTACATCCCAGCTTTAGCTTAATTGTGTCAGTCCGTTGGTGCGTATGATGCTTAGCAGTGCATTCTATTTCTTTATGTCTCTCAAACTGCATAGACTGTGGTGTTTTTTGTGTGACACCAGTTTATGCTGTTGAACTATCAAAAATGTCCTATCAAATACGTGTGTGTGTGTGTGTGTGTGTATGTATAATGTATATAAAAATATTGGATTATCATTAACATATAAATTGTTTTATATGTATCACTGGTGAGAAAATGCATTTTTTATGCTGGCAGACTGAATTGTGTATTTGTTCCCTAAACATCATTTGAAAAGAGGGCTGTAAAGCCATAGTCAGCATCTTCTACTCAGAAAATGTAATAGGTTGCAACAGCGGAGGCCTTTTAAACAACGCTGATCCTCCAGGATGACATGCACTTCAATGTGGGGGCTCAAAGAACTGATGAAACAGACTTGCACAAAAAAAGTTGAGGGCCAATGATAGTCTGAGTCATCGCGCTGTGCTGGTGTGTATGCTACAACCTCTTAAGTTAAAACACCAGTGGATGCAGTTATTAATATCTATATTATCATGATGTACTATATGGGACAGCTAAAGTTGCATTAAGCTCAGTACATGCTTTGCTTATAGCTCTTGAATGGCTGCTGTTTGGAGCCCAATAGACACCTTATCTATATCCTTTTAATCTGTACCTAGTATGTCTGTACAATGGTTCTTGGAAAAGTTAAGAGCCATGTTTTGGCTTTTTTTTTTTTTTTCTTTTTCTAGTGCACAGCTATCATACATAGCAGATTAAATCAGTCATCACTTGTGTCTGAATACCCGCATGGCAGCAATTTATCACTGTCCAGGAATCGTTCCATCCAAAATTAGCTTACTGCTCATATTTCAGTACTTCATTTGTCAAAGTAAGGGTGACCACGTCGGTAAAGTGAAGTGTGTAAACTCGTAGGCATACAGGCCGGAATCTTAAGTTAAAATCCATATCAAATCATCAGAATGAGGAGAAAATGTGATCTCAGCGATTTTTAGTGTAGCATGATTGTTGGTGCCTGACAGGTTGGTTTAAAACTAGAGCTGGTAATCTGGAAAGCTATCAAAATCTAGAGGTAGCGTCTCTACAGAGCTTCAACCAAACCCTCTCTTGCCTGCAATGGTCTGATGAGCTGTTCAAGGTGTACCCTGTCTTCACCCAGTATTGGTTGAGATAGGCACCAGCCTCCCTCCCAAGCCGCAACCCTAATAGGATTAAGCGGTTAAGCAGATGAGTGAGAAATGCAGTTTCTAGGTTTTACACAGAATGATGCAGCGTGCAGGTGATAAGGTCAGGGACCCAACCTGGCTTGTGTCAATAATTCATGTGCTTGGTGGTAGTGTAATGGTGTGTGGCATGTGTTCTTGGCACGTATCTGATGCGAATCCAGCAGAGCTCTTTTGCGATATGGTAGTACAGGGAATTCACAGCTTGAATGCAGAGCTGGCAAATTAACAGCAATCATGTAATGCAATCATGTTATCATGGACCAGCAAAGTTTCTGACAGCTTTTGCAAAGTGGAGTCCCTACCCTGCACAGGATGTTTCAAACAAAGTGGCTAGAAAGGGTATACATTTAAGTCACCAGTAGAGCCTGCTAGCAGTCATCTTTGAAGATGTTTATCTTTACCGCAGGGACTTTCATATGGTAAGTGTCAGTTAACATGCTTTGACAGATTGACAATTTATTGCAGTGTAATTATGCACTGTTTGAAAGAATCCACATAATGTCTAACTGCTGTGCAGCTACTTAGTGCTCCTGTCCTTCAACAGTGCTAGTTGTTGAGCTTCCACTTCCTGTTAGATGTGTAGATTTCGACCAGATCTAAAAGCCAGGCTAGCATGATGTGCCCCCCCCCCCCCCCCCCCCCCCCCCCCCCCCCGTGTACCTCTGCTCTGAATGGACAATGCGACTGCTATATACGTGCAGTATTCCGTCCTATTTCCAAATCTCACTGCTTTCTGGGGCCCTTTGTTGATTAGGAGCTAGCAAGGTCATGCGGTCTTTCATTTAAATCCCACAATGCTACAAGTGAACACTGTTGTTGACATTCTGCAAATAATTAGAGAAAAAGAGACCGGATTTGAATGCAAATTGAAATGTGAGTTGATTTTCTGAATTTTAAAAACATTAGTGAATTTTTTGTTTTAATTATATTTATGCAAACTCGGCTGCTGTCAGGTGAGCGTTAAGGGCCGTGGGCTATGGGTCGTATTCAGAGTTCTGTTACGTACGCCTAGTGAGGATTTAATACGGTAATGCTTGTGCGTATTTTCATTCTGACTTCAGATATAAAGAGACTTAAAAGCTACTTTGACAGTTGCACAGAATTGTTTATTTATTTATTTATTTTTTGCACAGGGTGAAGTTTAGCAGAAAAAGAAGCACATTTCACTCACTCACTCATTTGCTGAACCATGTAATCCTATTTGGGTCACGGGTAGGCTGGAGCCAATCTCAGCTGACACTTGGCAAAGGTGGGGTACGCCCTGAACATCTCGCCAGACCATCACAGGGCCAACACACACTTCCACCTAGGGGTAATTTGGAACAGCCAATTAGCCTACTTTGAATGACTTTGGACTGTGGGAGGAAACTGGAGTATCTGAAGGAAACCCACACAAGCAAAGGGATCACATGCAAACTCCACACAGAAACGCCGGAGCCTGGGACCCGAACTCAGGACCTTCTTGCTGTGAGGCAGACTTTCTAACCACTATGCCACCGTGCCGCTTGGCACATTTCAGTTATGCACAATTCTGACCAACATCTTTCAACCAGCGGCACAGTGTTTTAGTGGTTGGTATGTCCACCTCACAGCTAGGAGGTCCTCGGTTCAAGTCCCAGGCTCAGCAAATCCCAGAGGATTTTTGTGTGGTGTTTTCATGCTATTGTATTTGCGTGGATTTCCTCTGTATACTCTGGTTTCCTCCCACTTTTTTCCCGAAGAGATGCCGTGTTTAAGGCTCTGGGTTACTGATTGAGAGGTTGGGGGTTCAAGCCCCAATACCACCAAGCTGCCATATTTGGGCCCTTGAAAAAGGACCTTAACTTAACTGCTTAGTTGTATAAATGAGATAAAATGTAAGCTGCTCTGGTTGAGGGTGTCTGCTAAATGGCATAAATGTTATGTGAATGTAATTAGGCTAAATTGACTGTTCCAAATTGTCCCCAGTTGTGAGTGTGAATGGTTGTGTGTTTGTTTGTTGCCCTGCAATGGACTGGCAAGCTGTTCAGGGTATTTCCCCCAACAGCTGAAATAGGCTCCAGCCTTCTCCTGACCTAAATAGGGTAAAGTGGTTTGGCAAATGGATGAATAAATGAATCTTTTAACCAACATTCCAGACTTGAGTAATAGCTCAAGCGCTGCTTTAGTGAGGCACCACTGATAAGGAGAAAGCGTCTAATCTTGGAGTTGCTTTTGAATTGTCAAGACATTTCCATTAATTTTCCTTATTTTATTTGTACGCGCCAAGCCAAACGAATATGGCTTTGAGCTGCTATCTTCCCATAGATAAACTTTCCCAAGTGTGGTTGCAACAGGTGGTTCATTTCCTGAGATATGAATGTTTTCTTTTTTCTTAATAAAACCGGCAAATTTTATATCGTGAAAGGAAAAACGTAGGAGAATTGTTCTGGGCGAGAGTAATAAAGACAGCATGTGGTGTATAATAGTCAAGACATGTGATGTGACGTCATCGTTAATGAGGTGAAATAAATAGAACTAATGATATAGTTGTGTTATTAAAATGTTCTCTAAAGCTACGGTTTCTTAATGGTGGACGTGTCGAGACTAAGACTGCGTGTTTGGTTCCGCTTATTTTTATTCCCTTCTATAAGCAAGTTATTAAAATGAATGAATCTTAATATACGTAGGATATGTGTACGGGGTTTGAGAGTTCCCACCAAAAATTTGTCAAGTAGGAGAAATCATATGGGAGCTCCGCTTTTAGGCAGTACCTAAATCTATATATTTTTGGCTTGAATGAAGAGCAGGATTAAGTCCAGTTCCACTGCCATACCAATTGACACTACAAATTTGTTATAACATTAAGATATTTCCAATTTTTCTAACAAAATGAGTTGTTCTGATTTATTAAAACTAAAATAGTCGTGTGTTTATGTTGAAGTGGAAAGACACAAATAATGAACCATTCGCAAAGCTTAAAGCTGAGAGAATTGCATTTTTGGCATTTCACCAGAACACAGATAAAAATGCATTATACCCGATTATACTAGTTTAAAGCCCTCACAAATAATATCAGAATTAATTTTAGTCCAAACTCTGAAATCAATATAATGTTTTAAAAGAAGTCAAAGGCTTTTGTTTTACTTCAGTTATTAAATAATCGTGCTCGCATCACCGTTTTTAATAAGATGTGTATTGCTTTTGGTTGACTAGTATTTTGTAATTTACCTTTTTAACAGACTCCTATGAAGAGACTGCGAGACAGAGGACTGCGATCCCCGAGGAACATGGCATTTGCATTTCCTTTGTATATAGATAAAGTGCTTGTAATTGATTTTGAGGTGACTTTTCCTACCATCTGTTGCTCATTAATGAGAGCATTCATAATGAATGTTTAAAGATGTTTTTGTTGGTATGTGTACAAATACACTCCCCACTAGTGTCAACGAGCAGGGATGATACTTCACATGTCACTCATCCAAGCATAAAGATCTAGGCTTGCCAGGTGTTGGTTATCTGAGTGTGAAGGTTTTTGGCTGCTTGGTTCTGGCTCTGATGCTGCTTGTCAGATGCATCCAGATGTGTACCAAGAACATGTGCTTTTCCCTAGCTGGGCATCACATCAAGCTGTGAGCTCAGTTACTTGGCAACAAGTTACTTGGAGGTTGAGATACCAAGACCCCCTGTGAGTTATTAATGGAATGAGCTTCATGACCTGAGAAGGAACGATTCAACC
This sequence comes from Neosilurus hyrtlii, assembly GCA_028564935.1. Taxonomy (NCBI): domain Eukaryota; kingdom Metazoa; phylum Chordata; class Actinopteri; order Siluriformes; family Plotosidae; genus Neosilurus; species Neosilurus hyrtlii. Next base: position 2,848,511 of record JAOUQZ010000030.1, read on the forward strand.
ACGGCACATTTTAACATGGTCTAGCCATCTGTGTCTGGCCAGCCTCGGAGAAGCCAGAGTCTATGACTTTGCCTTAACCAACAAGCAAAAAAAACAAAACAAAAAGAAAAACGATATGTGAGTGAGAAACATGATGGGAGGCTTCTCAACCTTTATGCATTTTCCCAAAGACCATCACATTTTAATGTTTGCTGCAATGTATCCTTCAAAACTAGAGCAAAACAACTTGTTGGGATGAGGAAAGGCTGGAGCCTATCTCAGCCGACTCTGAGCGAAGGCTGGGTACACCCCTGACAGCTTGCCCGTCCGTCGCAAAGCCAGCACACACAATAAGGGCAATTTGGAACAGCCATTTAGCCCAATGTGTTTTTGGACTGTATGTACATTTTTACTCATGGTACTCCAGTTTCCTTCTAATCACTGAAGGAACGTGCACACTTAACACAAAAATGCCCTTACCATGCCCGGGACTTGAACCCTTGACCTCCTTGCGTGAAGTGGACGTGCTAACTGGCCCAGTGTTCTTTTCCTAAATAAAATCAGAAAACTTTAAAAGTTCCTCGTAGTGAATGAGCATATCTATGTCCTGCAGTGTACTGATGTACCATCCATGGTGTTATCTTGCATCTGTGTTGCCAAGTGTTCCTAGAATGTTCTCCTGATCCACTGTGAACCCGAGCAAAATGAAGTGTTCACTAATGAATTGAATACCATTAGCAGCTAATAGTGTACAGTGCTGGAGGCTATAAATGTCACTCTCCTAAGGAGTGGGCAGAAACAGTTCCTGCTCTGCCTTTGGAGAGAGTGACACACTTAGACTGTGTGCTTATTGATATTGCATGAGCACTGCTGAGTTGAAAAACGATGTCCCGCACTCGTTAGTATGTGTGACATGCTGATTCAAATCATCTCATGTTTTCATCGGCACAGAGGCCCTGCTCTCTCGCAGTGCTGACGTTGGTAACGGGATGCTGGGGTTAGATGGTAGTACACACTGTGAGTTTAAGGGGGCGGTTGTTCAGACTATAGAGCGTTGCCAAGTATGCATGTATTTATTTTTCTGTAGCTTGGGGTTCTTCTGTAACAATGGTTGGGAATATGAATTTCATCCCTGGCTTGCTAATACCACCAGAGACCCCAACATATGACTTTGATATGTATGGCTTTTATATCTTAAAGGTCCTATATTGTTAGCTGACATTTTTAATTATCCCTGAGGGTTTGTAAAAACATTTTTTTTTTTTCATTTTTAACATTTTTACTCTGAAAATCATCCTCATAATATATTGAGGTATACACAGCCTTTTCTGCCCTTCGGCACACTGCCAGTTTTTACTGTAATGTTCAAAGCCTATTAATATTCACAAGCTTGCTAATAGTCTTTTCAATCAACAGAAAAACATTTTGCATATGAATACAAGCAGATGTAGCCTCTTGTTTCACATAAACAAGAAATTATTCATTGTTTAATGTCAGGATACCCACACAATATCAAATGTCTGCCTTGACCTGACCCGTGTGTATCCTCGGTGCTATTCAGAAACAAATGTTATGTGATGCTGGGAAGTTTAAAATGCACAGTTTAATGTTTAAAATCGTACCACCAGAGTAGCTTTCTCGCCGGACAAAATCTGGTATGTTGTTTAGGATGGACTCCTTTTGAAAGTTTTGATGCTTCACCTATTGGTTAACTGTAAGCTGTGTTCACAGAAAATGATTTCTGGAAGTGTTCCTGAGCCCATGCAGTGATTTCCATGACTGCACCATACCTGTTTTTAATGTAGAGGACCTGAAGATCACAGACATCCAATATTAATTTTTGCTCTTATCCCTTGCACACAGGGATTTCTCCAAACTCTTGGAATCTTTTGATGATATGCACCGTAGATGAAATATTAAGATGTCATATTTGAAGACTTTGAATTTGAATTGATCCATGATTTGGAAGTGCAGTTTTATGCAGATTGGTACACCTCTGTCCTGAGTCAAATTAGTTGCAAAGTGCTTCTAGTTTATTTTTAGTAACACTTGGCTCTTGTTGCCCCGTCCTATCTTGGAGAATTGAAAGCGAGCTAATATTTCTCATGAAACAGTAAAATGTCTTACTTTCAGTATTTTATATTCTATTGGGGCGGAAGAGTGGTTAGTATGTCCGCCTCACAGCAAGAAGGTTCTGGGTTGAGTCCTGGGCTTGGGTGATCTGTGTGGAGTTACATGTTGGACTGTAATGAAATTTTTCTTATGGTCTGTATTCTATGGTCTCACCCAAATGAGGATGGGTTTCCCTCTGGAGCCTGGTTCCTCTCAAGGTTTCTTCCTTGTGACAACTGAGGGAGGTTTTTCCTTGGTGCTGTCGCCGCGGGCTTGCTCATTAGGAATGTGTAGGGGGTTGTAGAAAAAATTTTAGATTCCTCCCTATAAAGTCAAATTAATTTTATGTAAAGCTGCTTTGTGACAATGTCAATTGTAAAAAGCGCTATACAAATAAAACTGAATTGAATTGAAATTGGAGTTTACATGTTCTCCCTATGCTTGCATGGGTTTCCTGAACCCCTTCATGGGGTTCTCTGGTTTCCTCCACGAGTCCAAAAACCTTAGGCTAACTGGCTGTCCCAGATTTCCTTTAGGTGTGTGTGTGTGTGTGTGTGTGTGTGTGTGTGTGTGTGCGTGCGCACTTTTATTTATTTATTAATTGCCTGTATCAAACTTATTCAGAAAGAAAGTAAATAAAAACAAGCACAGAGACAGCAAGAAAAGAAGAAAAAGGGGAAAAAAATATGGGCAAATGTCTCCAATGCACACCTGCTTAGGGACCCATAGCTAGTGGCAGGCAAAATGCCCAAAGTGTGTCATGCTCAATCAGCGTGGGCAGCCAGCTAAATTCTTCACTTAACACTGATGTACATGGTGAGGAGGAATCCACAGGGGCCAGCCCATAATAATCCACCTGTCTGATAAATCACCTGTGACAGGAAGCAGGAACAGGAGACGTGGACAAAAAGAGTAAGACAGACAGACAGTTTTGTCCACAGAATTTAAATTTTTGTGAGGCGGACGTGCTCACCACTATACCACCGTGCCGCCTCCAGAAAAGACAATAATCCCTTATAGTGTGATAGAATTATATTCCTGTTTACATGCAGCCATGCATACTTCCAGTCTTGCAAACTCTTGTGTAGTTTGTGTAGAGGCATGAGGTGGAGTCATAAACCATCTTCAAAACCCCAAGTAAGATGTATCCATATAAATCTGCTGTACACGTCTCCAAAAGTGCTTTTAAAACTGGAATAGGTGTAATATTGAGATCATCTCAAACTCAGAATATTTAAATATAATATTCTGGTTGCATTACCCGTATCAAACTTTTTAATACTGTCATATTTGGAATTCCAGTGGAATATTATAGTGCAAAAAAAATTACATCTTGGAAAGTTAAACTATATTAACTATAGTAGAAAGGAGTGGGGCCGGTTGTAGTGGTTAGGGTCCAGGGCTCATGATCAAGAGGTTGTGGGTTTGAATCCTTTCCATGCTAAGATCACTGGGCAAGGTCTCAACCACAAGTGTGCCTCTGGCCACCCAGCAGTATAAACAGGTACCAGTAAAAATTATTGGGAAGGTAGCCTGCAATGGACTAGCGTCCCATCCAGGTGCAGTTGAACTCCAAAGTCTTTTCTAATTAAGTTAATTGTTTTATTATCATTATTATTATTATTATAATGTGTAGTGTACGGTGCATGTACTAACTGTTGACTTCCAAGATTCATACATAGTGATGCATGTGGTTTTTTTTTTCTTTCACTTGTTTCAATCACTGATTTCTTAGTGAGGTTTAATAATGTTTGTGTGTGTGTGCTGGGTGGACACACACACACCTTTTAATGTTGCTCGCATTCAGACATTTGTGTTCTGATGCCAGTTAAGAAGTGAATATACACTCACTCACTCTCCAAACTGCTTACTTCTCTTAGAGATGCGGGGAGGCTGATGCCTATCTCATCCAACACTGGGCAAAGACAAGGCAACACGTACAGAGCCATTCACACCTACGGGAAATTTGAAGCAGTCAGTTAGCCTAATGTTACATATCTTTGGACTATGGATGGAAACCAGAGTACCCGGATGAAACCCACGCAAGCACAGGGATAACATACACACACAGAAACGCCCGGACTGGGGACTGGAACCCAGGACCCTCTTGCTGTGAGGTGGACGTGCTGACTACTGTGCTAATGTGCCGCCCATAGAATATACATTTCAAGCTGCTAAGCTAGCGCACCCTCCTGCCTAGACACACACACACACACACATGCATAAACACCAGATGTGATTAATGCTTTTATATAGTGTCTTCAGTTACTAACATGTGTCTGTTTTCATGCATATGCACATTATCTCACATCCACCCACCTACAGTACATAATGATTCAGTCACCAATGAGGGCGTTCAGTGGGACAGATGCAGAAACCAGACGTAAAAATATCTTGAGGGTTTGTTGGTATAAGCAAAAGTGGTTGTGGGTTTGAGTCCCGGGCACAGGCATTTCTGTGAGGTTTGTTTTCCCCATGCTTGTGTGGTTTTATTCAAATACAGTACATACATGCAAACACATTTTGTGTGACAGCTGTGCATTTGTGTGAGTTTGAGGAATGTCTGTGTGATTTACATGTGTACACAAACAATTGACCATATAGTGTATACAGTTTATTGAAAAGGGCCGCACAGTGGCATTATGATTAGCAAGTCTGCCTTACAGCAAGAAGTCCCTGGGTTCGAGTCCTGGGCTTGGCGAGGGCGTTTCTGTGTGGAGTTTGCATGTTCTCCCTGTTCTTGTGTGGGTTTCCACTCCGGTTTCCTCCCACAGTCCAGAGACATGCACATTAGGCTACTTGGCGGTTCCAAATTGCCCCTTAGTGTAAGAATGAATGGTTCTGTCTTTGTTTCCCTGCAATGGTCTGGCGAGCTGTTCAGGGTGTACCCCACCTTCGCCCAGTGTCAGCTAAGAAAGGCTCCAGCCTCCCTGCAACCCTAATTAAGCATTCCGGGAAAGGACTGAGTATGTAAGTATAATATCTTGATATACAAAATAGTAAGATTTCATACCATTCTCTTCTAGTTTATTTATTTATTTGTTTGTTTATTTTATTTATTTTTTAACTTTTACTCTTTTGTCTGTTTGTGAGCTGCAGTGTGCCCGACATGCTAATTTAAAGTTACTCATAGCTAGACAGCTGGGTTGAGATCTGATGACTGTGAAGGCATGAACATATTATTTATCTCATCAAACCATTCAGTGAAGGACCATTTTGAATAACTTTGTGTTCATTTGCAATGATTCTTCCCTCTAAAGCGACCGGCAGACTCAAGCCATGCTACCTAAAAATCTGTATTAATTATTCCTCCGCCTTCATTTGTTCAGCTCATTCCTTTAATTATCACACATCTAGTTTCTTTTCTAAATTCTTGTGCATGCAAGCATGTTCTCGGAAAAACATTGTATGCATTGCAGGTGTTAATTAATGAACACCTAAATAATAATTGAACCCAAATTAAGGCAAAGCTAAATTAATATATTTGCATAATCACCACTATGTATTTTGCTTTTTCTCGCATGGAAAAAAAGGCTCAGATGAACATGCTTTGTTATATTGTTTTATTTTTTACATGCAGCCCTTCACTGAACCATGTCTCCTATTTATAGAACACACTCACAGCCTAGCTCCATCTACAGAGCTTGCTATTTATACCACCAGAATGGTCCTAACCTAGTAGTGACCCTGTTGGAGGGTGCCTAGGTAAATAACAGCCCTACTACCAATCTGCCCATGATTCAGCTTGGCTCACACTATACCATTCCCACACTCCCTGTGGTCAGGTGACTAATTCTGGAAGGAAATCGAACATGCATATCCTTAAGTCTGGTCACTGGATGCAACATCAAGCTCAGGAACAGTTTGCTGTCTTGGGATATAATCCAAATTTTTCTTGTGTGACCATGGGGATGCATTCATAGGGACAGATGCTGAGGCAAAACCCCCTGTGGACCAGAAAGAAGCACAAACTCGTATACAAAACCATGGCCGAGCGGAGACAAACAAAACGGACCATGTGCATTGTGCAACTTCTCCCAGAGGTTTTAATTCCGAGTCTTATTGATTAAGTTACTATGACAGTTTATCAGTAGTCACTGTGACTCCTTGCACTTGGCTGTCCTTATGCATTGTTTACAAGGATTTATTTACAAAGAATACATACAAATAGTGCTATTATTTTATAATTAATGTGAATTTGGTTTGTAATGAATAACCAAATGCAAGCACACAGTGTACCTTATTAAAGCTGATGGCAAGTAACCAAATACATTAAGTTGCAGTTTGAGGGGAGGAGGGATGTGTGTTTGTGTGCATGGTTGTGTGTGGGGGCTGTTTTAGAGCGGTATCTAGTGTTTACTCCCCCACCTTATTTTTTATTAACATTTCCTTTCCACACCCCTAGACCCCACCCTTGTCTGGCTGCACAGTGAAAAGTTGAAGGGAAATGGAACCCAAACTTATATAAAACTTGTGTACATTGTATACATCTGTGCACATCAAAATGTTATTACAAGCCACTTTGAGGGGGTGGGGGGGGTGAAGTGTGAAAAGTCACACATAATTCATGTGTATGCTTTGGTAAATACGGAAGTAATTTGCATATGAGTAAACAGTGGGACATACCATTTGTTCCTATAAATGAGACGATGTTTGTCTGATGTATGTGAACAAAAGCACATTATGTTTAGATGTGCCGAGTTTTATTTTATTCAGTTCATTAGTTTAATATCTGTATTCTGTTATTTTTGCCACTGTCTTGCTTTATATGAACGCACTAATTCATATCCTATTCTTGCGATTTCACAAACTTGTGTGAGTGAAACGTCAATATTTTTAAACTGGCTAATGCAAACTGATCGAATGGATTGCAACTTCGAAACTGTAAGTAAAAATCACTGCTAATGAAAATATGCATCTGTTAATGTGCAACAGGAGAGTTTTGAAGGCTTGCCTTTAATTTCACTTTAATGATGATTCTTTACTGATGTTATTTTATTTATTCTGTGTGTGTGTATTTGTTAGTGTGTACACTTTGTCATACATTTTGTGGTTATGTAAAATTGTAGACATGTGTTAGAATAAAGTTAAGCTTCGTTATTACCACCGTGGTTTTACCGACCGCATTACACCTATAATTCACAGAAAAAGCTCTGTGCAGGTGTTAAACAACATTTTTTGTGTGAAATGAAGCACAGTGCCTGTATGATATTTTAATATGCAGCCAAGGGACTGCAGCTCTACTATCTCGCCAACTATAGCTTTTATCCTGTTTCATTATTTATGTTGTTTATAGGTTACTTTATTGGATCTCTCTGTGTTATAAACACTGTAAATCACTTTCCTCTCCTTCAGTTTCAAAACAAAGGTCCTCATAAATGTTGCTCGCTATACTTTGGTCACACATTGACTACAGCCCATGGGCAAATGAAATAAACATGTTAAGATAGGTACATAAAAGCTAGAATATTAGCATCATTTCCAGTATTGATCGCGTTCAAGATGTTTTACTCATCAGATAGACTGGGTTGTGAATGCTGATGATATTGCTCTAAAGGAACTATTAAATTTTATTTTACCCATCACTTATCTTTCACTCATTTGCTGAGCCACTTTATCCTATTAAGGTTGCAGGGAGGCTGAAGCTTACATCAGCCTACTCTGGACGAAAGCGGGGTACACCCTTAACCGCTCACAAGCAACATAACCATTCAGACTCACACCTAAGGGCAGTTTGAAATAGTTGATTTGTCTAATGTTGAACTTGAAAACTCCACAAAGAAAGACCCTCACTGAGCCTGGGTCTTGAACTCACTACAGAAATAGCTTACATTCTGCCCATACACAAGTGTGCACCAAACAACTGATCCCTGCCCCACACCCCCGTCCTGGTATATGTGCACCATGGTTCTTGTTCTTGCTGTGCAGCCCGTAATGATCTGCATCAAGATTGTCTAAGTGCTTGTATCACTGAGGTAAACTGTAATTTCTAACATTTGTCTTTTTTAGACTCTTATAGCAATCAAGCAGACTGCAGAAGTTGTCGTTCAGTCAGTGCTGCCAGATAATTATGCATACCAGATGTTCTTCAGTCTCTCTGAAATCCAGCATATGACTCTTAATACGGAAACATAAAGACCAGCTTTCCCTACAGAGCAAGAAGAACTAACAGAACACAGACATCAATGCACATGCACATGTTCCCCTACAAATAACGTAAATAGATTTACAAGAATTTTATTCTCCTTTATCAAGTACTAAAAGTTGTGTGAATAGAAATGTCAGAAACGGCAATAGTCTGGCAAGCTGTTCAGGGTATACCCCACCTTTGTCCGCAGTCAGCCGAGATAGGCTCCAGCCTCCCAGCGACCCTAATAGGGTTTAGCTGTTCGGCAAATGAGTGAGTGAGAAATGTCAGAAGGTTTTAGTGTTAAATTTTATGTGTAAATTTTGTGTTAATAGGAAGCAGATTTATGAATGATGCAAGATGCCAATGCAGGTAGACGCAGCGGCCTGTCACTCTTCGTGTTTTCGCAGCTATGTCTTTTTTAGGTTTTTTTTCTTTCTTTATTTTGTGTATTGTGGTTTTGGACAATTATTGCTCCACATCTGACAATAATAGCAGCTGGGACTTCATTCCGCCATTGATCCGTAAGCTCATGGGTTTCTTATCCGTGGCGACACAGGAAACAGAAAAGGGGGAAAAGAGTGGGGATAAGGGTTAAGCTAAATACTAGCCTCTACAAACCAGCCATACCGAGCCTATTTCTCACCAACTTTCGGTCACTCAACAGCAAGATGGATGAGTCATGACTGCACTTTAATTCATGCGACATGGATTATTGTTTAACCGTAATTTCTGAGACTTGGTTGGACATTCCAGTTGCCGCAATTGAGCTAGCAGACCATGCTACCTTCAGAGCGGACAGAACCAACATGTCCGGTAAGAAAAGCAGAGAAGGCGTGTGTCTTTACATTAACAACAGCTGGTGTTCCAACAGCATAATCAAAGATATTCACTGCTGTCCAGATATAGAGTATCTGACGGTAAAGTGCAGACCTTTCTACCTGCCGAAAGAGCTTATGTCTGTAGTTATAACTGCAGTTTATGTGCTGCCCCAAGCTAATGCTAAGCTAGCCATGAAGCTGCTACAACACTCCATTAACAAACAGCTAGCGGTGCAGCCAGACTACTGTGTTATATGTAATTGCGGCAGGAGACTTTAATCATGCAAATCTGAAGTCTGTCATGCTCAGATTCTACAAAAATGTTAGTTTTCCGACAAGGGGGAAAAAAAAACACACTGGACCAGGTCTACACCAACATTCCAGATGCCTTTAAAGCCACCCTCCTGCCACATCTCGGACTCTTAGATCACCTTTCTCTATTCCTGATTCCTTTTATAAACCTAAAATCTGTAGCTAAAGACCAGCAGTTAAGACAGTATAGGTGTGGACTGAGGAAGCCACCGCAGCTCTACAGGATTGTTTTGACTCTACAGACTGAGGAATATTCACAGAGGAGACAGACCTGGAGGGTCACACATCAGCTGTGCTCTCCTACATATATTACTGCATATGTGTTCCTGAACCCATGGTTCAACGGTGAGCTGCGCACGCTGCTTAGAGCACGGAATGATGCCTTCAAGTCAGGAGATCAGCAGGCTTACAAAGAGGCATGTAGGGCCCTGTGAAGAGGCATCAACAAAGCCAAGCGCGAATGTAAACAACTCTGTGGTTTATCACACCCAGCCCTAATTACTGCCACACCTGTTCTCAATCAAGAAATCACTTAAATAGGACCTGTCTGACAAAGTGAAGTAGACCAAAAGATACTCAAAAGCTAGACATCATGCTGAGATCCAAAGAATTTCAGGAACAAATTTGAAAGAAAGTAATTGAGATATATCAGTCTGGTAAAGGTTATAAAGCCATTTCTAAAACTTTGGGACTCCAGTGAACCACAGTGAGAGCCGTTATCCACAAATCGTGAAAATGTGGAACAGTGGTAAACCTTTCCAGGAGTGGCCGGTCGACCAAAAATAACCAAAGAGTGCAGCGACAACTCATCCAAGAGGTCACAAAAGACCCCATAACAACATCCAAAGAACTGCAGGCCTTACTTGCCTCAGTTAAGGTCAGTGTTCATGACTCCACCATGTTCAAAAATGACCTGCATTGCAGAGTTCCAAGATGAAAACCACTGCTGAGCAAAAAGAACATCAAGGCTCGTCTCAATTATGCCAGAAAACAAATTGATTATCCCAAAGAGTTTTGGGAAAATGCTCTGTGGACTGACCAGACAAACCTTCAAAACATTTTAAAAGGTGTGTTTCCCATTTTATCTGGTGTAAAAGTAACACCGCATTTCAGAAAAAGGAGATCATACCAACAGTAAAGTTTGGTGGTGGTAGTGTGATGGTCTGGGGCTGTTTTGGTGCTTCAGGACCTGAAAGTGGTGATGAATGGAACCCTGAATTCTGATGTCTACCAAAAAAATCCTGAAGGAGAATTTCCGGCCATCTGTTCGTGACCTCAGGCTGAAATGAACTTGGGTTCTGCAGCAAGTCCATCTCTGAATGGCTAAAGAAAAACAAAATGAAGACTTTGGAGTGGCCTAGTCAAAGTCCTGACCTGAATCCTATTGAGATGCTGAGGCATGACCTTAAAAGTCTCAAACCCTCCAATGTGGCTGAATTACAACAGTTCTGCAAAGACGGGTGGGCCAAAATTCCTCCACAGCGCTGTAAAAGTCTCTCTGTAAGTTATTGCAAATTCTTGATTGCAGTTGTTACTGCCAAGGGTGACCCCAACCAAAATTAAGTTTAGGTGGCAATCACTTTTTCACACAGAGCAATGTAGGTTTAAATTTATTTTCTTCTATAATAATAAATACCTTCATTTAAAAACTGCATACTTGTGCTGTCTTTGACTAATATTTAAATTTGTTTCATGATCTGAAACATTGAAGTGTGACAAGCATGCAAAAAAAAAAAAAAAGAAATCAGGAAAGAGGCAAACACTTTTTCACACCACTGTATGTGGATAGATGTATGTGTGTGTATGTGTGTGTATGTGTGTATATGTGGATAGATGTATTTGTGTGAATATGTGGATAGAGGTTTGTGTGAATATGTGGATAGATGTATATACAGGATATATGTATGTATGTTTCTATATACATATATATATATGTTTACATGTAGGTAATGCACATATTTAGCTTAGTTGAGTTACATTAGTTGTCTTTTGTTTACTTTTTAAATAAAGTTGCTTCTAAACAGAGAGCTGCTAAACTGATTTTCATTGTTCATGCAACAGTTGACAATAGATATCTCTTTATCTTTAATTATGACCCCAGAAATAGCTCATAAATATGTTGCTCATAAATAACTTGTTTTTTTATTCTTCTTTTCACATGAAAAGACAATTACATGAGCAAGTACAAGATTTCTTAAGACCAAAGCAAGGCACAACAGGTCCCTGACAAATCAAATAACAGCTATTAATGCGAACAAAATATTTAACAAAATGTAACTTGAGTACATACAACATGGTGCTGTAGTCGTTAGCACATCCACCTTGCAGCAAGAAGGTCCTGGGTTCGAGTCCCAGGCTGTGGAATTTGCATGTTCTCCCCATGCTTGCATAGATTTACTCCAGTTTCCTCCTACAGTCTAAAGACATGCACATTTGACTGTTCCAAATTTTTGTGTGTATGTGTGCTGGCCTTGTGATGGTCTGGTGTGCCCTTTGGGGTGTACCCTGGCTGAGCCAAGTAAGAATTCCTGCGACTTAAGTAGGATTAAACAGTTCGACAAACAAGTGAGTGAAGGGAACTTTGGTACAGACTGTAGTATGAATAGGTCTGAAAACATACATGAATAATTCTATCATCCTTTACTACATCATGCTTCTGAAAAGGTGAAAATTGATTTTTTAAGATCTTTATTTTTTAAATAGGCCGAATTAATTTTAAAGAAATACAGCTAATTAGGTTTTCCAGGAGTAGCAGTATGTATATATTGAAATGAAATGCTAAATGAATAAATAAAGAAAGAAAACCTACAACCTTTCTTTAAATTTATCTTTTTGATCCAATATGATTTAGAAACATCATGCTACCTTGGTATTTGATGCTAGCCATTATTTATGACTCCACTTGACAGAGTGGTTGATGCTAACTGTCATGTCTTACAATTTCACTGATTTAGAAGATTAAATGTGTTAATTGTTACCCACGTCAAAATGATTGACGGTTTTGAAATTATTACACATGAAAATTAATTGATTGGTTCTCACTTCTCATTGATGTTTTCCCCTCCCAATTACCAGTATACATAGTAATTTTGACTCTTTATTCTAGACCTTAAATTATTGCCATGCCCTGCTCCTATCAGCCATAATATTAAAACCACTTGCATAATATTGTGTTGGCCCTTCTTCTTGGAAATTTCAAGGGCAAGGCAAAACTAAGTTATTGCCATGTTTCCTAGACCACCCCTAACCTTTTTTGTAGTGTAACAGGGTGCACCATCCACTTTCATTTTGGATTACTGTTGGTATAAATGAATGCACGTAGTTTGCCTGCAATGTTTAGGTAGGTGATACATGCCCAAGTAGAATCCTCATGAATCTTATTCATTGGCCGTATACACGTCAAGTTGCAATGCATTGTGTGTTCTGTCTACTTTCTATCATTGCCACCATTAAGTTTTTTTTAAGCAATTTGTGGAAACCTGTTGGTGTTAGACCAGTTGACCCTCCTTGGACAACTTTTGTTAGTTTCTAATTACTGCATACAAGGTACACCCTTCAAGACCATAATTTTGTAGATGCACAGACCCAGTCATTTAGCTGTCACAGTTTGTCCTTTATCAAACACATCAACTTTAAGAACTGACTGTTCAGCTGCTGCCTAATATATTCCACCTCTTGACAGTTGCCAATGCAATACAATAGTCGTCATATCATAGTCACTTTAACCCTTAGTGGGTTTAATGTTATGGCTGATCAGTACATACATACTAATTGGGAGGTTGTTCATCATTCATTTTCGGAGCCACTGGCTCCCATCTCAGCTGACTCTGGGTGATTGCAATGTACACCCTGGACAGCTCGCCAGGCCATTGCAGGGCAGAAACACGCTGGCAGCAACTTAATGACCTACTCTACAAACAACAGCAATAGTTCTTTTACATGCTTCTTACCACAGACAGTGAGAGACAAGGCTGGCCTTTGATAACCCAGTTAGCTGCACTGGGGGACAACACTGACAACCCAGTGATAGTGGGGCCTGAACCCCCGACCTTCAGCTCAGTAAGCCAGCACCCTATCACCGGGCCACCACTGCCTATAATTAGGAGTTTGTTATGAAATTAAATCATGGAGGTCAACCATTCAAGATAATGGTGACTGTGGTAAAAAAGATGAGAGGGCGGGGTGTAATGGGTGAAGAAGAGTGGCTGAAGTGATTTGTGATAGGATAATTGTAAGGATGGGAAAGGAAAAGGTTTATAGGAAAAAAGTGAGGCCAGCTATGCTGTACAGTTCGGAAATGTCAGCGCTGACAAAAAAAAAAAATAAGATGTGGGTCTGGAAATGGCAGAGAAAAACATGCTGCAATTTTTCTGGGAGTGACAACAATGGACGGAATTAAAAGGGGAAATGTTAGAGGGACAGCCCAAGTAGGGGAGTTTGCTGCCGTACAGACAGCCATCACTTCACTGTGTGCTACAACTGAGAGGACCTCCTAACTGGGCTCAAATAGTTCAGCCAGCACTTTAATACCAACATTTCTGTCTGAGAAGCTACATGGCCTGGGACTATGTAGACAGAGGCCAGCCAGAAGGTTGCCTAACCCATCTGCCTGCATGAAGAGGTCCTGCAAGCGGTGTGAGAGAATGAGGAAGAGTGGTAAGCAGGCAGGGGTTCGCTGCAGGCTAAAGGCTAACCCGACTGGCACTCCCGTTAGTGCTACTGGCCAACGTACACTCCCTGGACAGCAAATTGGTCTTTCTCAAACTTCGTCTGACCACTCAGCCTGAAATGAGGAACTGCTGTGTTTTCATTTTTACAGAAACGTGGCTGCGGACCAACTTACCTGATGCTGTCCCTTCTACCTGCTGAGGGAGTTCACCGCCATTGTTATACTATCTACATCCTACAGGATGCTAATGCTAACGTAGCACTAGGGGAGATCCATGATACCATCAGTGAACAGCAAACATCCTACCTGGATGGATTTTTCATCATTGCCAGAGATTTCACTCAGGCCAACTAAAAGTCTGTTGCACCAAAGTTCTTTCAGCATGTGAAATTTGCCACAAGAGGGAACAACATACTGGATTTATTTTACACAAACATCCACGACTCATACAAAACCAAACCCTGCCCACACCTGGGTCTCTCTGACCCACTCTGTGTCCTGCAGACCCCTACTGAAATGCTCCAGGCCAGCAACAAAGACCATCAGTGTGTGGCCTAAAGGTGCCACAGACGTGCTGCAGGACTGTTTTGGGAATACAAACTGGGACATGTTCAGAGATGCAGTCAACATAGAGGAATACGCTGACTCTGTGATCGGCTACATTACAAAGTGCATTGAGGACATCACTGTTGTCAAAACTGTAACCACACGTGCCAACCAGAAGCCGTGGCTAACAGCTTAGGTCTGCTCCCGGCTGAGATACAAAGATGCTGCTTTCAGGTCAGGAGATGACGGAGCCCTCATATCTGCCAGAGCACAGCTTTCCAAGGCCATCTGCATGGCAAATTGCCAGTATGCACAATGGATCCACGACCGCTTCTCCAACACCAAGGATCCGAGGTGCTTGTGGCAGGGCATCCAGCCCATGACAGATTACAAATTCCCTCCACTGTTTGACCCCCTCACAGACAGACTGAATTACTTATTCGCACAGTTTGAAGCTCTGAACAACACGCAGCCTCAGAAATTAACAGCGGCTATGGAGGATCAAACAGTCTGCCTAACAACAGCAGACTTGAGAATGACACTATCCAGAGACAACCCACGGAAAGCTGCGGGCCCAGACAACATCCCAGGGAGAGTGCTCAGGGACTGTGCAAATCAGCTGTCGGACATGTTCACTGACATCTTTAACACGTCTCTGAGAAAGGCGATGGTTCCTGTGAGCTTCGAGAAAACCACCATCATTCTAGTGCTGAAGAAGTCTACAGCAATGAGTCCCAATGACTACCGCCCGGTGACCTTAACCCCCATTGTGATGAAGTGCTTCGAGCGGCTGCTCAAGACATCATGTCCACACATCCACTTCTCCCTCCCCACCGCCCTAGACCTCCTACAGTTTGCTTATCGCTCCAACCGCTCAACATCTGATACCATCTCACACACACTACACTCTGTCCACTCACTTCTAGAGGAAAAGGACACATGTGAGAATTCTGTTAAATGACTTCAGTTCAGCATTCAACACAATCATCCCCTGCAGCTAGCTAGTAAACAAATTCTCCTACTTGGCATCAACACATTCACCTGCAACTGGATTCTGGACTTAATGACAGAAAGACAGTAGTCAGTGCCCATCGGCAACACGACATCAGACTCCATCAGTCTAAATACAGGCGCCCCACAAGAGTGTGTGCTCAGCTCCCTGCTGTTCATGTTGCTCACTCATGACTGCACGGCAAGCTCAGAATCCAACCTCATTGTAAAATTCGCTGACGACACAACTGTTATCAGCCTCATCAACAACAACAATGAGAATCCAGGACCTTTTCCTCTCACACTGTGTGCACAGGGCCTCTGTAATCACTAAAGACTCCACACACCCCTCTCATGGACTGTTTGACCTCCTTCCATCAGGAAAGAGGTTCAGGAGCATCAGAACCCACACCACCAGGTTCTGTAACAGCCTCTTCCCCCAGGCTGACAGAGTCCTGAACAGCCACATGCACAGGTACAACATGCTGCCTCCAGTGTGTGTGCCAACATGCACACTGTGATATATTTATGTATGTGTGTGTATCTTACATACATTATTTATATTATTATATATACAGTATATTGATATTATCACAATGTATGCATGTATATATACCATTACGAACCACCTTGATGTACACTGTTCGTCACCTACTAAGCACCTTAATGTCTGCTCATCGCAGTTGCACAGCTTCATTGCATGTTTTGTATATTGTACAATTTTTAGTATGATTTTCCTATTTTATTCTATTTTACTTTATTTTATTTATATTATCTTATTCTATGTTCCTATTTTTACTACTGTTTACTGCACCTTGTGTCTGAATGAAACGCCATTTCGTGTAATGTTGAAGAATGAGAAAGCTTTTGAATCTTGAATTGAAATCTTGAATATTGGTAAAAGAATGTTGAGGATGGAACTATATGATAGGAGGAGAAGAGGAAGGCCAAAGAGGAGATTGATGGATGTGGTGAGGGAGGACATGCAGGTGATTGGCGTGATGGAAAGGGATGCAGGGGACAGAGAATGATGCAGAAGGATGATCTGCTGTGTTCTCTCTGAACCCACAGTGGACATGGATTTTTTTTTTTTTCAAATAAACATCAGTGGTTAAACAAAAATCATGTGAGCTGTGGGAAAAAAACTCACTTTCGTGAAAGGCACCTTGCTAGCACTGATCATTTACTTCATCAGCTCGATCATGTTAAACCAAAGACTTGAAAACAGAATCTAAATTGCCATTTAAGAAGAACAGATACATCTTCCCTTCAGTAGAGAATGGAAAATCTCGGATCAGCAGTTCAGTGGAAAGCTGCAGTTGTTAATGGTTGTGTGATGAGATGTGGAGTGGGGCGCTTGATAAGCCTATAGGGTGAGTACGCGAGAAGCATTAACACATTACATAATAAACATACTAAGTGGATGGCTAAATGATTGGGGCACCGCAGGTATAATGCCTTCTGAATGCTGAATATGTGTATGTTGTATGTTGTAGTGTATTACTTTATCTCTACAGACTGTTATAGACATAGATGTCATTTCAATATGAAATTTAGTGGAAGTCTAGCAACCTTGTTGGCAGGTGTCACATATTTATATTGTATAACAGCCTATCTAAACTGTCTTTTTTATTGACTGTGTCTAATTCAAACAGGGGCAACACGGTGGTGTAGCGGTTAGCACGCCACCTCACAGCAAGAAGGTCCTCGGTTCGGTTTTCAGGCTCGGGTTTTCCTGTGTGGAGTTTGCATGTTCTCCCCGTGCTTGCAAAGGTTTCCTCAGAGTACTCTGGTTTCCTTACACAGTACACATACATGCACATTAGGCTAACTTCCTTGTTGTTCCAGATTGCCACTAGGTGTGAATGGTTGTGTGTTGCCCTGCAATAGTCAACTGAGCTGTTCAGGGTGCATCCTGCATTTGCCCAGAGTTGGCTGAGATAGCCTTCAACCTCCAAGTGAATCCAGTTTGACCCAGTTTGTCTCAATTTGTACTTTTCCCTTAGAAATAAGTAGTTTATAAATTATTTTACTATACACACTGTTAATATTACTATACACACTGAAAACACTGTTAATATTTATCACTCATTTGCCAATCCACTTAATCCTACCAGGGTCGCAGGGAGGCTGGAGCCTATATCAGCTGACACAGGTTGAAGGCGGGATACCATGAATAGCTTGCCAGACCATTGCAGGACAATGAACGCACACCCCATCATTCACACTCACACTCCTGTGCAATTAGGATTAAGCGGTTTGGCAAATGAGTGATGAATATTAACAGTGTGGCTTAGTGGTGAAGGTGGTGACAGTGGTGGCTTAGTGGTTAAGGCGATGGGTCACTGATCTGAAGGTCAGCAGTTCAATCCTCACTATCACCACTGTTGGGCCCTTGAGCACGGTCCTTAACCCCCAATTGCTCAGTTGTATAAAAATGATAATTGTAAGTCGCTCTGGATAAGAGCATCTGCCAAATACTGTAAATGTAAATTTGGAGCAGCCATTGGACTGTGGGAGGAAACCAGAATACCCCGAGGAAACTGATACAAGCATGGGAAGAACATGCAAACTCCACAGAAATGCAGAGGACTCAAACCCAGGACCTCTTTGCTGTGAGGCGGACATGGTAACCCCCACGTGTAACCACATACATATACACCAATTATAATATTAGGGTGGATTTTATATATAATATTCCAGACGATATGTTTAAAACTCACAATGCCTGCACCCCTGTGGTTTTACAGACATCGTCTGTGTTAAACCACACAGCGATACTCCACATCAGGCCAGTGTTAACCTGTCAGCAATTACGAGTTCATGTCCATGTGATAAAAGTCGTTCTACATACATCCATATTAATGGAGTCCCTGCGCTGGCTGAAGGCCCGCATGAGTAGAGCACCATAATTAAGAAACCAAGTTGTTTTTTTATGGATGTACGATGTATGTCCACTGTTTGTATGCTTCATGATGCTGATGGGCTGTTATACATCATACATCATACATCATAATGCTGATCAGCTGTAATGTGTTGCGGCACTGATGGGCTCTTATGCCTCACTGAGTTGCAGGAAGGTGGTTGACAAGGAAGCCGAAACCAGTTTTATGTTATTATTCATTTATTTTAAATGAAAAAAAAACATCCAAACAACAAATTAATATAATTTTATAGCCGAGCTTCCCTGTGCGTGTGTGTGTGGGTGTTTGTGAGAAGTAGAAAGAGACAGAGGGAGAGAAGGAATAAACCATGTCTTTCATAGTTTTGTGCTTTTACTGATTTTTCAGGAAAACATTAGTGCATAATTAAGAAACATGTTTCTGTGCAAATGGTACATGACTCAATCACTCACTCACTAATTTGCCGAACCGTGTTATCATACTACGGGGATTGCAGTAAGGCAGGAGCCTATCTCAGCCAACACTTGGCGAAGGCGGGGTACACACTGAACAGCTTGCCAGTCCATCACAGGGCAACACACACAGTAGCTAACCACTGCGCCGCCGACATCTAAATCAATGGTTTTATTAAATATCACCTGCTGAAATGAATTAAGCTTCTGGATAAATGTACACTGGACTATACTGAAGAAAGGGAATGTGTCTAGTAGAAGTGCGAAGACACCCAGAGAATACTGTACACACTGAAGCCGGAGAAAATCCCTAGTGTGCTGATGCTGGGAGTAAATTTCAGATCAAAATGACCTCATCTTTATGTATGGATTCGTTCTGTCCGTGATGTACACAGTCGATGGTTGTCCTAGTGAAAACTATTAGCATATGTATCACATATCATAGCATAGTACAGTTTTTTTTAATTATTAATACTTCAATTGCAATCAATTAACATATTGTAACAAATTACAGTGTAATAAGTAACCATTGTATCAACCTCTGGGATGTTTTGACCTCTGACCAAAAATTAATACTCCGTGGCAATAAAACTCTGAGCTTTTTCACTGGAAATAATCACTGTGCATAATCATTATAAAATAAAAGACATGTCTCTCCTGTTCATCCTGAGAGTTCTAGTCTGTTATCAGTACACATTAAATACTGACTTTATACACCAGCACACTGGACATGATGTTTACTGCAAACATGGCTGTTTGTGTGGTACTTTAAATCATGTGACAGTGACTTGGAACGCAGGGTGGTGCAGTGGCATGGGGTTAGCACGTCCGCCACACAGCAATCAGGTTCTGGGTTTGAGTCCCAGGTTCTGTTGATTTCTGTGTGGAGTTTGCATGTTCACCTTGTGCGGGTTTACTCTGGGTACCCCAGTTTCTTCCCACAGACATGTAGAGTAGGATAATTGGCTGTTCCAAACTGTCGATAGGTGTGAGAGAGTGTGTGTGTGTGTTGGCCCTGTGATGGTTCGTGTCGGCTGAGATAGGGTCCATCCTCCCCTAGTAGGATTAGGCAGTTCGGCAAATGAGTGATGAGTGACTCTGGATGCATTGCTTACTGGAATCATTATGCACTGTGTTTCTATTATGCATGTGCACTCTGTACCTCTGATGTATGACGGATGCTCGGATCTTTATGTGAAAGACAAAAATGGAGATTTGTCACTGCTGAAACAAATGGCACCCATTGTGTGATGTCTCTCTCAGGAAACGTCATGCAGTAATGAAGGTCTTTAACAATAGTGAAAAAATAATTTTTGCTCTTTTGTCTTCTACTATGTGATACAATTCCAAGCATCTTCATGATGTGTTCTTTCTGCCTTTCCTCTTATATTGCATTATTCACTCGGTACAAGGGGCCTGTTTGGAGCGCGGGACGGAAAAGGAATTACGCACACTCCCTGTGTTGTAAAGATGTGCTTTTTCAAAGTGCTTTTTGCTTCCTCACCAACTCACTAGATCAACTAATTAATTAGTGAGTGAGGTCGCACATTAGCTGGGATCATCTCAAAGGCCTGTTTTTGCTATTGTGTAGAAAGGGCATTTTACAGGTGCTGATAACAGTATAAACAGAACGTAGGGCAGCTCATCGAAGTCCAGTAGTAGAAACAACTCTTCACTGGAGATAAATGGAGAGAGAGATCTAATGAGACCTGGTTGAACAGTGGGCCAGGTAGGCTGTATTGTACCACTTTGGAAGATGAAGGGATGAGGGATTTGGACCAAGAAAGGGCCGTTTCTACTATTGATTTTATATCAAAGTCAAGCCGCTGTAACATCCACAGTACAATGTACAAAGGAGAGCTAAAAACAGAAGTTAAAAACAATCTCCCAGAGCTCTGGTGTCTCATTTTGAATATGAAGTCAGGACAATTTCTGTATTACATCAGACAAGTGAAAAAAAATTAATTAATAAAAAGAAGAGGAAGCAAAGGAGAATCGCGAGAGAGAAAAGTCACTGTGATGAAGGGAAGCAGCTCAGCTTTGAATAGTAATGATGAAAAGTCATACGGACAAAAAAAGAGCTGCTTTATTTCATTGCATTGATTTATGAATCCTGGAAACCAGGTGTGGAGCACTGAACGGTCTCTCTTACACATGCACGCACACACATACACTCACACACACACACACACACACACACACACACACACACACACACACACACACACACACACACACACA
>JAOUQZ010000030.1:2873063-2890993 GCA_028564935.1 Neosilurus hyrtlii
TTATTTCTCTGTCTACGTGGCATAGACACGTATTCCTTCCTGTTATCTTCCAGAAGCGCAGAACATGTTTTGCACTAATTCAAGGCTTGTTTTTATAACCTTGGCGTCTGTGCCTTCTGCCAAGAAGATACGTGGAGACTTTCTGTTCTGTTTCTTAGTCTCAGAACTCCTGTTTACGCTGCCCAAAGGGTTTCTATTTCTCATATCTATTTCTTATATATATATTCCGTAACCTTCAGTTTTAGACCCTAGACTTTCCTTTGTATGCCTGATAGTATAAATACCTTGTGCCTTGTTGCTGCTTCGGTGATGCGTGAATAAAAACTGTAACTTTCCGTGGGTGTCGGTGTTTTTCTCACGTCTCGCCCCAGAGCTCTGGGTGACACTTCAGGACTGATCGACGAGAAGCCTAGATAATTCTAGAAGATCTAACATAAACATATTTCAGAGGGATCTACTTTTGCTCTCTTTCGATTGATGCATTGTGATGACTGTAGTGCGGTAATCGCACCATAATACAGCATAAGCCGTTTTCTACATCCGCCCAAATGGCAGCCATGATGTCTGAGTCTTATTTCTCGTCACGGAAATAGGCGAGGTGATCCGAATGCAGCCTCCCCTTGACCCTAGTACCATTAAGTGGTTCAGCGAATGAGTGGTATTATAAGAGTCTATAAAAATGCTTACAACACTGCAAAAAAAAAAAAAAAAAAGTACAAATGTGAGAAATTCACATTAAAAGCTTTTATAAATATTTCTTTACCACAAAGTATTTCATCAAGTACTTTTTTCCCATTTAATTAATTATTATTAACTGAGGATGAATTATAATAATTTACAGAAATGGGCTTAATAGAAAGAACTATTACATTGCATTACACATTTTTGTTGCCTGCGGTGTCCTATATCACCTGACCATAACAAATTCGGTCAATAAATAAATAAATAAATTACTGCCAGCACTGTATAATCCTCCAAGAGTATTATATTAATAGGATCAGCCTGTTCTTGACAATTCATCTCTGAGTGTGAAAAGCAGTCTGCTACCACTCTGCCTATGAACTTGCCAACATATATACTTTTCTGGTTAGGAATAAGGACAACATTAAAAAAAAACTTATGGAGAAACTTATGCTTGAAGCTATTTTGAAAAAGCTGTTTTGTTCAAATCTCTTCTTTTAGAAGTCAAGTGGATGAGTTTGGTGTATTTTATAGTTGAACATCATTCACTCTCTTTTGCCAAAGTACTTAATCCCACTAACGTCACAGCATCTCAGCCGACACTGGGCAAAGGCAGGGTACACCCTGAACAGCTTGCAAACCATCACAAGGTCAACACCCGCACAACCATTTACCCCCACTCACACCTAGGGGCAATTTGCAACAGTCAATTAGCCTATGGTGGGAGGAAGCTGGAGAAGTTTCAGGAGTCTCTTCCAGATGCCATCAGACAGTTTCAGAGTTGAACATGCAGATGAGACTCCCAGCTCCACTGAGATGCACTTTAAGCTACAGCTCATAAACATGATCTCATGCCATATCCACCATCTGTTTCAAGTGTATAGCCTGTTCAAGTTGTCTTTGTCCCAAATTGCAAAACACACATATTTACCAGAGATGTGCCAGCTCTCTCTCTCTCTCTCTCTCTCTCTCTCTCTCTCTCTCTCCCTCTCTCTCTCTCTCTCTCTTTCTCTCTAAGTTCTTCATCTATTTTTCTCTCTTTTATGTTTAGGTATTTTTATCTGCTTGCTCCCCTGTCATGCCATTGCTCCTTTCATGCACCTCTTTCCCCCTCTGTGCTGAGAACACTGTCTATGTTTCTTTGACTGTTTTTCCTTTTTTTTTCTTTTTTCCAAGGCAGTACATTTAATAGGTTCCTTTTTTTGTTGCCACGAGTCAAATCTCACCTTGGAGGTTACAGGCCCTTTTAGAAATAATGAATAGATGGATATCGACCTGATTGTGTTCTGATTGCCGTTGTAGTAGGGGAGAGTTGTGCTGTCACCTCTTGTTTCATGCTTAAAAGGACTGTGGTGCAGAATCAGCAGTAGACTTCAAAGCTAATCAAAAAAAAAAAAAAAAAAACTGCATGCAAATACCTTTTTTTGAAACCAGTGGTGTTTGAAGAGGGTTTAACCAAAGGCCATTTTTATTCAATGTGTAATAAAGTCATAGTTCAAAAAGTAATTCTGCATATAATTCCTAATCTAATCCATGAAAAAGATTATGAAAGAAAAAGCTTACTGTATGACGCTAATATACTGTACGGGGTAAAAGTACAAATATAAATGGGTTATTAACTTATATTAAGCTGTATTCGTAGAGGAACGGTGCGAAGAATAAGTCATTACTAAAGGATTATGATGAAAGAGGAGAAAAAAACATTTACCGTAGGTTAACCAGTGTATAGGAAAACAAATTGATGGACAGGTGGACCTTTTCATTGCACGGTATAGATTTTTTCATGTGACCAGTGATTCCTGCTAAACTATATTTAATCCTTAGGGATAAAACTATGTTTAAAGCCAGCTGGACATGTTTTTCATCTGATTTTGCTGTTGCAGACCAACTTCCACGTCACTAGAGGATTCTTTGGTCTTGAGTTGAGAATGCATAAAATGAAGCTCACTGATGCCCAATTTACTGCCACTGTGATCAAAAACAGCTAAAGTTCTGGCAGTGTTAGAAATTAATCACTAAAATCTCCTAGTGTGACTGTTTCTACATCAATTTCTACATCAATAGGAGGATGGTGTAGGATTATGCAAAACTCACAGAACTGCTACAAATGCAATAGTGGTAACGGCAGAAATCCAGTTCATATCAGTTCATATTGGTGGAATGCAAAGATTTCCTGGTGAAACCACTTCAGCTTACGGGCTTAGTCTCTCTTATTCACCTGTTTTGCATCTTGTTTTGGTTCTGTGTCTGTTTCAAATTCAAAATTCAAATTTATTCGTCACATACAAATTATACACAGTACAATATGTAGTGAAATGCTTAGTACAACTGTCCAGACTGTAAGGAATAAACAAGGAGAAAAACAAAAGAGCACAGATCAGATAAATATGAAACCTATATAAAGGCAAAAGGATAGAAATAGGAAAATATAAAGTTTTATATTTACAATAACAATAGCCATAACGTGACCGCATGCTTGGCAGTGCAACCCAGCTTCACAGCAAGAAGGTCCTGGGTTCGAGTCCTGGGCTCGGGCATTTGTGTGTGGAATTTGCATGTTCTCCCTATGCTTGGGTA
Organism: Neosilurus hyrtlii; assembly: GCA_028564935.1. NCBI lineage: Eukaryota > Metazoa > Chordata > Actinopteri > Siluriformes > Plotosidae > Neosilurus > Neosilurus hyrtlii. The sequence goes on from JAOUQZ010000030.1 coordinate 2,876,322, forward strand.
GCTTTCCTCCAGATACTCCGGTTTTCTCCCACAGTCTTATATTTCTTACATTTCTTATAATGTGACAAACACATTACGCTAATTGGCTGATCCAAATAGTCCCTAGGTTTAAGTGTGTGTGTGTGTGTGTGTGTGTGTGTGTGTGCGTGTGTGTGTGTGCGAATGGTTGTTTGTGTGTGTTACCCTGCAACAGTATAGTGAACTGTTCAGGGAGTATCCTGCCTTCGCTTAGTGTTGGATGAGATAGGCTCCAGCCTTCCCATGGTCATTCAAGGATTAAGTGGTTTGGCAAATTATTGACTAAGTGTGTGAGCAAAAATAAGATGGTGATGTTTACTAATTTTATGGTTCCTGGTGTAAGGGTCATTGACACTTGAGTACAGGAGTAAGCAAATGGTTTCAGAAAGACATTTTGGCCAAATCTCTTTTATTTCCAAGAGATAACCTGTATTCCGTGTTTATTTAATATGCCTGGTAAGCAAATGGGTCCCTTTAAAGCTCATTTTTATGCACCTTCATTTTCTTCATGAGCTCAATTCGATAGGCGAACATAGTAATTTTTGTTTACTGCAGGTCTATTATAGAACTCGGACAAGAGTTTTATTGGTATCATTTCTTATAATGTGACAAATAAATATAGTCCTAAAGAAACATGGTAGTCACACCGTCTAAAGCAAACTTAAATCTAACTATCTGTTAGAATGGTCCCTTGTAAAGTGTAACAGCACAATGTATCGTGTGAACATTTAGAGAAGGGCTGGGGTGGAGATAGTGCTTGTATTCTTGATGACCTTATTTGCATGAAATCAAATAATCAGAGAGAAAACCCCTGCTTAAATAAATTTGAACCAATTCCTCATTATTCTGGTTGTAAAAAAAAATAAAATAAAAAAAAATTATAAAAATTAAAAAAAAGGAAATCTCTTAATTTGCTTTTCTCTTTGTTGACATGGTGTAACACTTAAAGATTTTCCACAACAGTTTCCCTATTAGAGAAGAAGCCCTTTAGAATACTAAGGTTAACCCTTAATTACTTGAAGTGCCCCTGAGGAATGGTTTTAAAAGTTAATCCATGATTAAAAAGCATTACTACAATGAAGAAAAAAAAAAAAAGCCAAGGATTTGTTTAAATGCACCCTGAGCCACATATCCACATCGTCTGCATCTGAGCAGCTCTTCCAATAAGATGCTGATGCATCTGTAAAGAAAAATGTCAAATTTAAAAAAGAAATTCACCATTAGTGTTAACGACATACCATTAGCATACTGAAATCACTCGCACTTTACATTTCTACAGAAAATGAGTTTTTTATGCTTCAACTGGATTGAAGAATTCTGCTGGTACCACAAGGAAACAACCTTTAAGTGTTATTCATCACATCCTCACTCACTCATTTGCCAAACCGCTACTATAAATCCTACTAACTATTGGGGTTACAGGGAGTCTGGAGCCTATCTCAGTCAACACTGGGCAAAAGCAGGGTACACCCTGAATGTCTTTCCAGACCATCACAGGGCAAAACACAACCAATCAAACTTATACCTGCGGCGATTTGGAGCAGCCAGTTAGCTTAATGTCCAAGACTCCCTGGACTGTGGGCTGAAACTGGAGGAAACCCACGCAAGCACGAAGAGAACATGCAAACTCCACGCTCAAACACCCGAGCCCAGGACTCGAACCAGGACACGCTAACCACTATACCCCCGGACCTACTTATCAGATGCTGAAATTTGATGATGGTATCGATGATAATATCTCAGTAATAGCAAATTATGATTATATTTACCAGTTAAATGACAAAGTATTTGTTGGATTCCAATTATAATATTCAGTGTAATCCAGCAGAGTATTTCATTCTTAAATGCAAAAATTCGCCTGGAGTTGGCTAGGATTTGACCAAATTTGTTAAAATTTCATCCCATCTGAACCAGCTCCAGGCGAAGGCAGGGGAACACCCTGAACAGCTCACCAGATCAACACACACACACACCATCACTACCATTCACACACGCATTCATACCCAGGGACAATCGAGAATCCAATTAGCCTAATGTGCATGTCTTTGGGCTGTGGGAGGAAACTGGGGCACCTTGCGGAAACCCACACAAGGATGGAAAATGCATGCAAACTCCCACAGAACCGCCCTCACTTGGTATGGGGCCAGAACCTTTTTGCTGTGAGGCGAAACCGCCATGCCACCCACCGTGGTGCCTCATCTATTTTTACAATGGCAAAATGAAAATGAAAGCTTTAGAAGTTTCCAGAGATGTGACACAAAGGTTCTTGTTAAATGAGTCATCCCTGACCATATTTTGAAGAGGTGGGCGAGTACATGTGGGAGAGTGCACCAAAAAAGCAATACAGGTAGAACATGGTTGACCCACCCTAGAGTTAAGTGGCTTTTCATGCCATGGGGGCATTTTGCCAGCATGGTGTGGACCAACCTGTCCCCTTAGAGCGAAGAGCCACTTCAAATCAAAACATAGTCCTTCTGACTGATCACTTTTATCTCATAAGGAAATATATCCAAGAGTGCTCTCTTAAGCGATGACCTCGCCACCATCCACTGGGCACAAGAACGTGCTGAATGGCTTGGAGTATGAAAACAATGTAAATCATTTTCTTTCATATTGTTCACAGTCACCAATCCTTTTTACACACAGTGCAAATAGTAATACACAGTAAACCTGTTGTAGATGAAGATGTCCAGAGCTTGACTGTACGCAAACCTTGTCTGGTATGCATCAGACCTAATGAAACATACGATACCACAACAAATAAATCCCTGAATGATGAATTGCCGTTTTCTGACTGCAGGAAAAATGACACTCCCTCTCGGAGTCGCCAACCCTTGTAATGCCTTCCGTTCATCATCATGTAAAACGTTCTGTTGCCATGCAGCATAGTATTAACTTGTTTCCATAGAGGATATATCAGCATCACTTCACTAGTTAGCATTCATATTCTGACACGATGAAAAATGGGTGTCAAACACATGACGGTAGGCATCAGCTTAAATATTGTAAGATGTAGTAGAATTTAAAATATAGGTGAAATGTATCGGGATGTACACAAATAATTCATAACATTAAAAACAACTGACAGGTGAATATGATGATATATCATGAGGTGAGATATATCAGCCATTTTTGAAGCTAATTTGGGGGAAGCTGAAAAAAGTTAGCAGATGTAGACATGTGAGTGACTTTAATAAGGACCAAATTTGATGAGGATCAAATCAGGTGGGCTGCTCTCAGAATGCAGAGCTTGGAACTTTTAAAAAAGGCCTGAGGAAGGAACGCCAGTGACCCGGTGACAGAGTTATGGGCACCCAAGGCTCGTTGATACGTTTCAGCAGTGAACACTAGTTTGTCTGGTCCGATCCCACAGAAAAGTTACTGAAAAACACTCACTTACTCACTAGTCATTTGCCGAACTACTTAATCCTACTAGATTTGCGGACAGGTTGGTGCATATCCCTGCTGTCACTGGATGAAGGCGGGGTACACCCTGAACAGCTTGCCAGACCATCGCACATCCAACATGGTCACACTTAGGGGCAATTTGAAACAGCCAATTAGCCTAACGTGCATGCCTGTGGACTGTGAGAGGAAACCAGGGTTCCTGAAGGAAACCCATACAAGCACATGGAAACTCCACACAGAAACGTCCGAGCCTTGGACTTCTTGCTGTGAGGTGGACTTCACTGCCATGCCGCCTACTGTTGAACATATTTCTGAAAAAAAAAAAAAAAGGTAATGCTGGCTGTGTTAGAAAGGTGCTGGTATGTGTGCATTGTTTACCTGAAGAAGAGGCAGAGGTAGTGACGTTATGCTGGGAAATGTTGGGTCCTAGTACTCATATAGCTGTTCCCTTGACATGTTCCAATGATCATTCTTTATCAGAGGAATTATTCAAAATTCAAATAGCTAATTGAAGTAGGGTATCTGTGAGGTAGTGTTGCAGTAGTAACAATGCCGTGTGTGTGTGTGTGTGTGTGTGTGTGTGTGTGTGTGTGTGCAAGACTTCTCAAGGTTTGTAGATTTCTCTAAGGTATTGGGATATTCATTTAGGTGGTGCAATAATTGTGTGGCTGTTTTAGGTAATGCAGACAGAAAACTAGTGTTTTTGCTTAAATATTAGTGTGTACCCTATTAGCATTAGCAGGTATAGATAAAATAGCACTGGTTTTAACCTTTGCACATAAATATACATTAAATCTGGGCAGCAGGATTGGTTAGCACGTTCACCTCACGGCAAGATAGTCCTTGGTTTGAGTCCAGGGATCGGCAAGGGTGTTTTGGTTTAAAGTCTGCGCCTTCTCTCTGTGCTCGCGTCGGTTTACTTTGGGAACTCTGCTTTCCTCCCACAGTTTAAACACAAGCACATTAGGCTAATTTGCTGTTTTGACTTGCTCCCATTGTGAAAGAGAGTGTGAATGGTTGCGCATGTGCTGCCCTGCAGTCGTCTGGCAAGCTGTTTAGGGTGTGTCCCGGCTTCGCCCAGTGGAGGCTGGGATCCTCATGAACCTAATAGTAGGATTAAGTAGCTGAGCAATTCAGCGAGCGAGTGAGTAAGTAAGTGTACGTTAAATCTCCTACTATATTTAATAACAGAGGTGTTAGAATGTGATACACTGCTACATCCAATACTCCCAATGACACAGATGCTGCCGCCAACATGACAGGTTTGGACAAAATCTGATTGGACCTCTAGTTGACTTTTTCAGTTTCTCAGGCTTGTGATTGGTCAGTGTGACCAATGTTTACAAATAGTACTATATTGCTGATTGTTGGTTAGGTATGCTTTTGATGGCACATATTGTGTTTTTATGTAGACAGAGTTGTTTATTTATTTATTTATTTATTTATTTATTTATTTATTTTTAAAGCAGTGCTCATGTGAAAGAAAAATGCTTCTTGAAATATGAACATGCCTTTCTACTCACTTTTTTTCACTACCCATTTTTCCTCATTACTTAATTTTCTTGGTCTTAGACAATTTTTGTCATGACGTTTTTGCTTTATATATATATATAAACTAGCTACTGCCAAAGACAATGAAAGCGCACTATTAAAGCCACCTAGATTACTTTAAGTAGTAAGATTTAGATCAAAGTCCATAATAAATTGCATTTGGTTCTGGATTCAAACTGGAGTCTGCCAGTCGAGCTCTGTTGGTAAGCAGTATGCCTAATATCCAACCATTCATCCATTTACTGAACCGCTTAATCCTAGTCAGGTTGCGAGGAGGCTGCAGCCTATCTCATCACTCATGTGGGTGAAGCCAGGGTACACCCTGAACAGCTCGCCAGACCATCGCGGGGCAACACACACACAACCTTTCACACTTACTCTCAAATCTAGGGGAAATTTGGAACAGTGCATGCATGTCTTTGGATTTTGGGACGAAACTGGAATACCCAGAGGAAACTCTCACGCCGAGCCTGGGACCCGAACCGAGGACCTTCTTGGTGTGAGGCAGCCGTGCTCACCAGTACACCACCATCCCACCAGTATGTCTAATATACTGTATAGAATTAGTTACTGCCTAAAATCAGAGCTCCACATAAGATCTGGAACCAAACACAATTTAATCAAGACTTAATAAAGATCTTAAGATTAAAAATGCACGCTAATTGAAGTGTCATGTTGGTGGCTTTTTAATAGCACACACAATAAAAGAGCCCTTGCTGGTTTTGTTTGTTTTAGGAGATTGCGCGCTGATTACTAATTTTCAATGAACCTCATTTGTATCTTCACGTTATTTTATCTATCAGGTCCAATCATAGCAGCTGTTACACCATCACTATGGCAACAGTACAGATAACAAAATGCTGTTGGTGGGGAACAAAACTTTTTTAATGTTTTCATACTCCATGAGATAATGAAGCACTAAACCAGTGTTTTTAATTTATAATCTGATGGAAGTCGTTGTGAAGAGTGGTGACATAGTTCTGTATCTTCGACTTAATGGGAATTTGGTAAATGGTCTCATATGCTGTGTACACATTAACGCACTTATTTGATTTGCTGTACCGCATAATCCTTTTAGGGTTGCGAGGAGTCTGGAGCCTATCTCAGCCGACACTGGGTGAAGATGTTACACCCTGATCAGCTTGCCAGAACATTGTAGACCCCACACATTCACAACCATTCACACTCAAACCTAGGGGCAATTTGAAACAGCAAATTAACCGAATGTGCATGCTTTTGGACTGTGGGAGGAAATCGGAGGACCTGGAGGAAACCCGCACAAGCATGGGGAGAACGTGCAATCTCTACACAGAAACATCCTTGCTGGACCCGGAACTCGAACCCAGAACCTTCTTGCTGTGAGGCGGACGGGCTAACTACTACGCCCCTGTGCTGCCCTGCTGTATACTAACAATTTTAGAATTGACCCACAGACAGTAAACTTTAATTATAGACAAAAAGATCCTGGGCTTATACAGAATGAAAATTAATTTGAGCCCATAATAACTACAGCTGTTTTTAGAAAACATTTGCATCACTATTTTATGCATCAATTGGGGGTGATCACACTAGAGGTGCAATAGAAAAGCGAATGTTGCGTATGGCAATTCATTTGCCATACGCCACATTTTGGTCCCCTGGTTTGTAACGTTTGAAATTTCCACTAATCTTGCAAAACAAGGCTCGGATGTGGAGTAGTCTCAAACTCTTCTGAAACAGCCCGCACATCGTGAGAAGGTCGGAAAGTTGTCCTTTTTTGTTCGTGAATTATTCGTTTTTCGTTCATGAGGAAAAGCAACAAGTTGGGGACTTCCACACGAAAAGTCTGCGACTTGCTGGCAACTGCCATATTTCATATATTTTGTATTTTATTTGCATTTTGTTCATGCTAATACTGCGCAAACAAAAAGTAAATGGTTTGAGAACAAAACGGGAACAAAACATGACTGATTTTTGACAATAGATCTGCTTTTTTTCTTTCGCCAAACATTGCAAACTTGCAAATCAGTCACAAAAATTGTCACTCAACCTTCTCGCTACTTTAGCGTGATGTACATATTGAAGCAGCAAAATATTCTCTTGCATGTGGAATCGCAAAACATCTTGATGTGAATTTCAAATGCACAAAATAATCGCAATAAATAAATAAATAAATATTTGCATCAGTCACTTTTCTATCACACCTCTAGTGTGAATATTTTTTTATTTAACCAGGAATAAAAACCTCATTGAAATTAAGAATCTCTTTTACAAGAGTGTCCTGGCCAAGACAGCAGCAAACCAAGTTACAAGTAATTAAAACCACGAATTAAATTGCATCAACATCCCAAGTACAAAATAATATTAATCAAAACATTTACAACCTAAAAACTCCTCATTTAATGCCCTCAGATTACTTTTAAAAAGGTTTAAGGAGACCAGTTCCCCCAGACATAGTTTATCCTGCAGCAAATTTCAAGCTGTTGGAGCAGCATATCGAAAACGTCTCTTTCCAAGTCTGACTTTGGATGTGGAGAGTAGGCTGTAGCTACTGTCTCTTTTAGACTGGATAGCATTACATAAGTATGAGGGAAGCAAATTTAATATTGCCTTATAAATAAAGATGTGCCAATGATTTAATCTACTAATAGACAGCGAGGGCCAGCCAACTCTTTCATACAAAATACAATGATGAGTTAGAGCTTTGAGAGAAGTTCTAAACCTCAACGTTCCATGATAAACAACATCCAGTGACTTAAGACATCATGAGGATCCATGCATATATAAAACATCACCGTAGTCCATCAGAGGCATAAAAGTTGCATCAACAAGTCTCATTTTACCAGCAAAAGAGAAACAAGACTTATTTCTGAAATAGAAACCGAGACGCAGCTTCCACTTTTTAACGAGCTGTTCGACATGATACTTGAAAGACAACGTATCATCCATTAAGAACCCAAGATATTTAAACGATGAGACAGGCTCAATCACATCACCCGAGGACGTCATAGTAGGAAGCAGGCTCAATGCTTTTTGCTTTGAGTTTGAAAACAGCATAAGTTTTGTTTTATTTGAGTTTAAGATCAAATTTAACTCACAGAGAGTAACTTGAACAAACTTCAAAAGCCGCTTGCAAATAACTGAGAGCCTGAGTGAGTGATGGAGCAGAGCAATAATAACAGTATCATCCGCATATAGATGAAAGTTAACATTAGGAAGTGTGTGCTAAGGGGGTGTGGTCACCCCCTTAGCCTATAGATGTTATAAACAGTTTTTTTTTTTTTAATTTGTTGCAAACAAATAGCATGGCAGAAATAGTTGAACCTACAATGCTAATTACAGGTTAATAAAAGAAAACCAAAGTTTAAAAATAAATAAATAAATAAGCACCAGAAGAGAGAGAGAGAGAGAGAATAGGGATGAACTGATAAATTGGGAGTGGTTTCACAATAGTGGTATAGTGGATGCTTGTTAAACACCCCTTTCAACTCTGATTCCTTAACACTATGGGGTGTAAGGAAGGATAAAGGAAGGAGTCACGCAAGGTGAGGAAGATGAATGTGAGTGAGAGATGAAAGCAGAGGAGAGCCAGGATTGATACTGGGGAATTTTCTAATGAGTCCCAGGTTCAATGCTTCACTCGGAGGAGATTGGCCTTGTGATAAATGGCTCAATATGAATCGCTTCGATTAGAAGGAAATCCGCTGCATACTGATTTCAGTGGAGAAACAAGAAAACATGCAAATATTTAACCCCCCCAATAAAAAATAGGAATGTGATACAAGCTCTACCTTCTTCTGCGCTAAAAGAAACATATACAAGTCTGGCTCAGGCTCTTTTCTTTATCTCTCTGAAGAGCTACATTATACTCTTAAAAACACTTCAGACACAGAAGCAGGTGGGCCTGCTGTGCATTGATTGTGTTCCTCTTGTCTGCAGCCAGCTGGCACACCAATGTTCTCGTGCGTCTTCATTACGCACAGAGACAGCAAGACAGGTCTCTTCAATACTAAGAGATCATCCCTCTATCAAATACTTACATTCTGACATTTGGAGAGTTACCTAAAGGAAGTGTTTAATTTACACACACACACACACACACACACACACACACATTGATGGGTGTATTTTTTGACCCTGCATGCAGTATAATAAACATCTGTAAAGTAGGAGAAATAGAGGAAAATGATAATCTTCATTTCTCTGTATTTCCTATTTCAGTGAATTTAGTAACATGTACATTATTATTTAATTGAAACAAAGAACAGTTAGATTTCATTACTGCACTTATGTTTCCTTTAATAGGATACAGACTTTTTATACAGGAGTGCAGTGGTACAGTGGTGTAGTGGTTAGCACGTCAACGAGGGAGCTCCTGTGCGGAGTAGGGACCTAGGGTTGCGAGAAAGCTAAAGCCTCTTTCAGCTGAAATGCCCGAAAGTGGGGTACACCCTGAGCAGTTCGCCAGACAATTGCAGGGCCAACATATACACACAAACAATCATTTTGAAACAACCAGTTAAGCCTGATGTGCATTTTTTGGGGGGGGCTGTGGGAGGAAACTAGAGTACCCAAAGGACACCAAGGTGCTCCTGTGTGGGGTGGGAATGTTCTCCCTGTGCTTGCGTGGGTTTCCATCGTGTACAGAAGACGAAAACACTCAGCGGAGCCTAAGGACATAGAAAGTCATCCCTCTTTTTTTGAATATACAGCAGCAAGGTTTCATTAGGAAGCAGAGCTTGTGCAGGTTTGTGAGGGAGGGCAGTAATGCCTGGACAGAATGTTAGGCAGTAGAGCGTGATATTGAGCTTTTTGTCGTGTTCACCTGTCAGGAGTAAATGGGGCCTTTCTGCCAAAACACTCCACAGTCACTACAAAGGCGCTCAGCTATGACTGTTTCTGCCGCTACATCAGGTGAGACTGCCAAGACATGGGACAACACCTAATGCTTCAAACATTTGCTGTGTACTGAAAGGTATTCTCTGAGGAATTATTGGGGTTCCAGAAAGAGAGTCCTGCATAAGTTATCTATCTATCTATCTATCTATCTATCTATACAGTATGTCTTGTTTTTGTATTTATTTACGAATAAATAAATAAATAAATAGATAGATAGATAGATAAACTCACTGTCTGTGTCCACCCCAACTCCCCATGACCCTAGTAGGATTTGGCAAATGAGTGAGAGAGATAAGTAAGTAATCAATATTTATTAATTAGCGGCATACTTGATAAAGCATGCCATGACTTGTCGTGATATTTTATAATCACCCTTCTAATACATCATGCGAATCAGCCGTACACACCAGACAGAAAACGCTATCCTCCCTCTTCTGTGCACATCAGCTTACAGGTGCCTATGATTGGTTAATGGCACTGCGATTTACAGGTAAAAGAATTTTGCCATAACAATCACCCAGATAATATAGTATTGCTAAGATGTGAAGTTTGTGCACTACCTTTATTTTTAAGCTGACTTACCAGGCTGATTTTCAGCTGATCTCGTAAAGACATTTCCCGATATTTATTTTCAACACAGGGTTTAAAATGATTGCTTTTTCTTTCACCCCAGCAGATCAAATGTTAAATCACATCATTAACCCAACTAGTCATGTGAAATCAGAGCCTAAATTGTGGTAATACAGTTTTGTAATGAACATTCCTCTGTAGCTTGTGCTAATAAAGCTCTAGTAAAGCATAATCAATTGCTGGAAATAGCGACCTTCAGATTAAATACACAGTGGGATATATATATATATATATATATATATATATATAATAAAGGATAAATATATATTGCACAGTCTAGTTGCAGTGTAATATTGCACAGTAATATGACAGATAAATGTATTAAAAGAAAAAGATATTGAAAGACAAATATATTTCGCAGTTTAGTTGCAGAGCAATATTGCACAGTAATATGGCACAGAGATAAATATATTGAATGAAAAGATATTTAAAGGTAAATATATTGCACAGCCTAGTTGCAGAGTAATATTGCACAGAGATAAATATATTGCACAGCCTAGTTGCAGAGTAATATTGCACAGTGTGCGTGTGTGTGGGTGAGGAGGGAGGAATAGTTTATTGCGTTTAGCAGTCTTGTGGCATGCGGGAAAAAAAAAAACTATTGTTGAGCCTGGCTGTTTTGCTCCGTAGGCTGTGGAGTCTCCGTCCAGAGGCCAGCAGTGAGAACAGTCCATGGTGGGGGTGGGAGGGGTCTCTGGTTTTGAGCCCTGGTCAAGCAGTTTTCTTAAAAAAAAATAAATAAATAAAATAAAATAAAATTTTATATATATATATATATATATGCCTATTCTGTTAAAACAACACATGTATAATATGTTTAAAGGAAATTATATTAGGGGAGCTCCTGTCGTGAGCCCCATACCTAACACCCAGTTACACTGGGGTAACCCAGTTTGTGGAGGTAAAACCATGATTTTATATTTTATATTTATATTTTATATTTTATAAGTGTGGGGTTTTTTTGTTCTGTTGTACCCTGCAATGGTCTGGCTAGCTGTTCAGGGTATACCCTGCCTTCCCCGAGAGTCAGGAGAGTTAGGCTCCAGCCTCTCTGCGACACTAATAGGAGTAAGTGGTTCCGCAAATGAACAAGATGATATGAGTTGTACCTTCTAATATTATTTACTGGATACGTATAACAAGGTCTTCTTAGAGACATCTATCGGGATCTCTGTTTAAAGCAGTTAAACTTCTTTTAAAGCAGTGTCTAAAAGTGGTGTAGTGGGGTGCTGGGGGCTGGGCTCACAATCAAGAGGTTGTGGGTTCAAATCTTCATTAAACCCCTGGGCAAGGTTATAACCACAGGTGTGCCTCTGTCCCAGTTAAAATACTGGGAAGTTAATCTGCGGGGGGTTAGCATTCCATCCAGAAGGAGTTGAAATCCTTGTCGCTTCATGCTATAGAAACCGGGAAATTCCAGCTGTCAGGTGCCAGTATCCTCTGGTGTAAAAAGCCCAGTAGACTTTGCTATATCTATATACTAAGTTATTATAGTTTCCTTGGAACTAATGCTTCTTTGTTTCCACTCACACATGAGTTGCTCTGATGGCTGCTGGTGAGATGTTTAATGACATTTCCATGGATTTGATTATTAATTGAAATTTTTCCCGTTTGTGAAGCAACAGCTTAAAGGCTAAATACAGAATGGTGGCTGTGCTCATTTTCATAGAGTAGAGAGACATACTGTATTTCAGCACATTTTTATGAGGGCATACATTGGGAAATAAATAGTAACATTCAAGTCAATCGATTAAAAAACTAATTTAAAACGGTCATAACAATTATACTCACTTATCGAGGATGTCTTCAGCAAGGTTTGTGTTATTATGTATCACTCACTCAGTCACTCATTTGCTAATCCAAGTGTTCAAGGGAGGCTGGAGCCTATCTCAGCCAGCACTCGACAAAGGCAGGGTACACCCTGGACAGCTCACCAGACCACTTCCCGGCAACACACACATACAACCATTCACACTCACACCTGGAATCAATATGGAACAGCCAATTAGCCTAATGTGCATATTTTTGGACTGAGGGAAGAAATCCGAGTACCTGGAGGGAACCCACCCAATGCAAACTCCTCAGAGAAGCGCCGAGCCTGGGACTCGAACCCAGGACCTGCTTACTGTAAGGAGGACATGATGACCACTATGACACAGTGGATTGGGAAATAAATAATCAAGTCAGTCGATTCAAAAACTTTAAAACTGTCCTAACAGTTATTCTCATTCTTAAATAATCTCTTCACGATGGTTTGGGTTATTATTATGTATCATGTTTGAAAAAAAAAAGATAATAATAATAACATTAATAATAATAATAATGATAGGGTGGCACCTGACAGCAAGAAGGTCCTGGGTTCGATTCCCAGCTCGGGCATTTCTGTGTGGAGTTTGCATGTTCTCCCTGTGCTTGCGTGGGTTTCCTCTGGGTACTTCAGTTTCCTCCCACAGTCCAAAAACATGCACAGTAGGCTAACTGCCTATTCCAAATCGCACATAGATGTGAGAGTGAGTATGAATGGCTGTATGTGTGCTGGCCCTGCAATCACACCTTCGTCCAGAGTCGGCTGAGATAGTCGCGAGTCTTCCCGTGACCCTGATTAGGATTAAGCGGCTTAGAAAATGAGTGAATGAATATGTAATAATAATAATAACAATAATAATTGTGTATAATAATAAACTTAGAAGTGGTGCACTTCTAAGGAGAAACACTCAAATGCTCTGAACACTACATCTAATTAAACTTAATGTGGATATTTGCTTTTAGCTATGATATAAACGGCAGTTCTTGTAGAGCAGACATAAATTACATTGTTATGTTTTAAAACTTATTAAGCATCATATTAAGCATCAAACATACCTTTTCATTTTCTTTTTCCTAGTGACCATTCATCAGATCTATAAAAATCTCAACAGCCACTGTCATGCTTTGCCCTGGACTTTTCTGCCAACTGGCAAATTACATTGCACCTCAGCTTAGGTGACATGCTCCATGTTTCACCTCCTGCGTATCTAGTGACAAGCAATGAAACAAGCCAAGTGAGATGAATGTATATGTCTGGTATTGATGCTGCTGTGGGTCCAGGAGCACAGTGGGTGGTGGGGAATTCAGTTGGGACTCAGGAGCATTTTCTGGACCGCTTAATCCTAATTAGGGTCATGGGGAGGCTGGCACCCATCTCAACCAACACTGGGTGAGGGCAGAGTACACCCTGGACAACTCGCCAGGCCATCGCAGGGCAGAAACACTCTGACGGCAATGCAGCCTACTCTCTAGGAATGACAGCAATGGTTCTTTTACATGCCTCTCAACACAGACAGTGAGAGACATAGCTGGCCTCTGATTACCCAGTTAGCTGCACTGGAGCAGCAGGGACAACTTGGTGATAGTGGGGCTTGAACCCACGACCTTCAAATTAGTAAATCAACACCCTACCACCATCGCCCGTGATGGAGGATAGCAAAGTTGTATTCTACGTAACATGATTAGCATTAATAATGTACTCTATTTAAGAGTAATAACACAGAGTAGGGATGGGTTACATGACTGCACACACATCTATCAAAGTCAATGCTGTGGATTGGAATAGCAGCAAGAGGTGAAGGGAGCAAATAAAGAGCTCAGGAGCAGCACTACTGCCCTTTAATGATGGATCGCTGGGCTGCTTTTTGCAAACTATGCACTTGAGCAATTAATTGGTTCGTGTAAAGTGCTTTGTACTTATATAAGCTGATACTACTGAGTTTATGCTTTTTCCTATGGTAATCCAGTCTTTTATATTGCTGTAATGCCACTATCACTACTGCAGCAATAACAACAGAGTGCCTTATGAAGGTACTGAATCTTTCTGAACTATATTTAATTAGTAATAAGGCATATCGATTACTTAGTCCTTCGCATCCAGTTTGCAATTATGCTTGATGTTGAGACACATAATCACCCAATCCAAAAGCGAATATCAAGATGACTTTAATAAAAGGAGCTCTATTGGTTTTCAAAGTTCCTCAATTACTTGCCATATCCTGTAACTACTTAAATAAAGGGTTTTGTAAAAATAATGGGCAGGGGCACCTCAGTGGTTAAGGTTCTGGGTTAGTGATCTGAATGTTGGGGGTTCCGATACCACCAAGCTTAGGGTGGCCAATTTATATATATATATATATATATATATATATATATATATA
>JAOUQZ010000030.1:2891093-2907256 GCA_028564935.1 Neosilurus hyrtlii
TATATTTTTTTTTTTTTTTTTTTTTTTTCCCGCACACCCTCTTATTTTAGGAGGTTTGATTGAAAAAAAAATTAATAACCCAGTAAAAATTTCAGGCTAAAATACGTCTGCGTGGTCCCCAAGAGCCCTTCAATTTTGCACATTTTGACCAAAGTTTGGTGCTTTTTTAATTTTCCGTAACTGTATTTTCTGGATAAATAATCCGTTTAACGTCTAATCAGACCATCTAAATTAATAATACAATATGTTTTAATATATATATATATATATATAAAGTGTATTTTTATCCATGATGGCATGTTTTATGGAAAAATTCCATCAGTATATATATATCGTATTGTAATTATCATTCATAAATAACATCCAAAATGTGAACTTACACCATATTTCAATTATTTCATGCAAAAGCAACATGTTTTGAAAAGTCTTGTTCTAGTCTCTATGCAATAAATATAGTCCTGTGAAAAGCCTAAATTGTATCGGATATACATCTGAGGACATAGAAATATTGAAGCTGGCCACATTTTGGGACTATGGGCTTGTTTGAAGCGACTAATAACAGGTATATTGTTCCACAGGCAGGGGATGCTGTGAGCAAAGCTCCATCCCCGCACACACAAGTTATAGTTACTATTATAGAAGTTCAAATACACTGTTAGTTACAGACACAAACTGATGTGTGAAAGGATTCACCCAATCCTCACAGAATAATCTGCAGCAAAAGGACGATTTCTGGATGCATCATGCGGGTTAGGTTCATTTTGTTCATTCATTCATTCATTTTCTAAACCGCTTAATCCTAATTAGGGTCGCGGGGAGGGTGGCGCCCATCTCAGCCGACTCTGGGCGAGGGCAGAGTACACCCTGGACAGCTCGCCAGGCCATCGCAGAGGTTCATTTTGTATTGAAGTTTAATACCCACAGTCATACACTACTCTGTACTACAGTCATTTATATGAGTCACTGAGTTATTAATATTTACCAATATAGTAAATAATACAGAAGTAGTTAATAACTATTTATAGTTATTATAACCTCCTAAAATAAGACGGTGTGCGTAGAGGAATCTAAAAATGAAAAATCTTATAAATAAAATTGGGCCAGCATAACCAAGCTGCTACTGGTACTGGCCCTTGAGCAAGACCCTTAACCCTTAGTTGCTCAATTGTATATTTAATTAAAAAAAAATAGTAATAAATATTAATCAGTCAAGATGAGGGTATTTGCCAGATGCCATAATTATAAAATAAGTACATCCCAACTAAATTGTGCATTATTTTAATGTCCAAAAACAATCAAATATTTTATCCTCTTTAATTTAGTTCCTGAAGATAAATTAGATGAACAAACCCACAAGAAAAAAAATTGCTTTTTCAGTAATTGAAATTAAATAAATAAATCATAAAAAAACAAAAAGATGTACTTTATGTCTGTGAAGAAAGTAAGTACCCTCTTAGCCTGATATTGCTAGTATTACCCCTTCAACAAAAATAACCTCTTGCAAGCATTTTGCATAATGGCCCAAAATATGCCTCTGACGTCATCTTGTTAAGATTTCTGACCCCTTTTCCTCAGTTGTTCAGAACTCAGACGTTCAATGTCCTTATAATCTGGATTTTTATTAGACTATTTCATATTTACCTTTTATATCATGTCTTTGGGCTATTCCTTGGTGGATTTGCTTAGAAATTTGATCCTGCTCAGAGTCTACCTCTGGTTTCAACAGAACCACATTCATTTCAAAAACTCTTTGATATGATGCAGAATTTATAATTCAATCAATGAGCATAAGTTGCCCAGTCCCTGAGGCAGCAACAGAAACAACAAATGTTTTCCATGCCTTAGAGTTTGTATGAATTTCTTCCCCTGTTCACCTGGGTACTCTGAATGTAGCCAGGAAAATCAAAAAAATTTATTTATTTGTACAGATCACATTATTCCATAACACCTAATCTTTGTTCATTGGCAAACTGTAGTCTTGCTGTAATGTTCTTTCTGGAAAGGAACAACTTTTTCCTGGTATGCCTCCTATGCAAGTCAAATTAGTGATTGCAGATGTTTGCACTTTCAGGCCATCAATTGCAAGAGCTACTTTACAGATTCTGTGAAGAAATCTTGGGGTTCTTGGAGACTAGTTTTTACATCTAGCGGTCTGCTCTCATACTGGATTTGCTGGGGCAGCCAGTCCTGGACAAAGTGGCAGTTGTTTGAAATCAATGCCACATTTAGCTGATTTTCCTCACAGTGGCACATCTTTTTTCTAACACTTTTGTCTCTGAAGCATAGAGAACTCTTCAAATATGTGACCCGATCTAGCAAAATGTGTCCGAATGATTGAAATATCTGAATATTGAAACAGTCTTGAAAGCTGATGAAGTTATGAGCACTTGAAGTTTGTCGGATTACGTCAGTCATTCTAAAGAAAAACAGAGACAATTGCATTTAAAGTTTTGGGACTGTTGTGATAAAGTATACTTCAAACGTCCTTGCAACCAGTTGCTTATCTTCCTTCTATTGACATAAAACTTGGCCGGTCATATGTTTACATCATTTCCCATAATTTCAGGAGAAAAGGAAGCAAAGGAGATGCCAGAATTCAAAATTAAATTCAATTTAATAAACTTTTAAACAATTATCTTTACCAGCTCACAGGGACAGACAGTATAACATAAAGTAACGGTACATCAGACAGGCATCACTTTCCTTACCAAACAAACTTTCATCATTACTGTCATCATTTCCTGAATCTGAGGAAGGCATTGGCTTTTCAGAACCACAGTAATCATTCATAAAATCAGTCCATTCATTTTGACCTGCCACCGAATTCAAGTTGCACAGATCCAAGTCAGCTTGCGAGTTCAATGCACCTGCAACTTGACGGTGTTTCGACAGAGCCATTGTCTCAATCAGACATTGAATACATTTTTACATACCATACAACTGTTTCATTAGTAGTAGATCCAAAGTGTAGTCATAAATGACACAAAATTTCACACTTTTTGATGGAGGATTTGATAACTGATGCGATGCGGGTGTTACTGTTTGTGGGTGTAAAAGGCAGGTTTGTTAACAGGTTTTTGAGCTCTCTGATAAGCTGTCTGTAGGGAGTCCTGCTATGTAAGTATTATATGTAGAAACTTGAAATCCCCCAATGTCAGTAAGTACCAGGACAATGGGGGAAGCGATCAGAACCTTTTATGCTATTTTATGGATATTTCCTAATCGTTTCTGCCAAGTTTAGTGGTCGGACCCTCTGCTAAATGGTCAGTTTGTTACTGTATATAAGTTGCTCTGCTATAAGACTTCAGGAAATAAAGATTTCATCTCTTAAATCTGAGAAAAAACAAAGGATCTACATTTTAATGAATTACAGTGTATTTGGGTTTGTATCTCTGAAGAGGTACCTGCAACCTCTGACTCATTTTGCTTTAGATCGGGCCACATATTGGCATGATGACAGGACTCGCTTCAATAACACTACATCCTAGCTGTCTGGGATAAATAAGACAGGTTTCACCTACAGGAGTTCTAATCAACTGCAACAATAATTTGAATAAATGTAAGATAATAGATATGAGGGTGCACTAAGTTTTTATGTGACTAATCTGTTTAATTTATTTATTTGTTTATTTATTCATTTATTTATTGCAAAAATGTATTCATGATGCCAAGTTCGAAAAAAAAAAAAAGGTTTTGGAGTGAGAAAATGAAAAACTCAATTCTAGCTTTCCTGCCAGAGTGATGCAGTAAGCATCTTCAGAATTTCATCTTCCATCTACAGAATATCAAAGATGGCATTTCCTAAGAACAAGGTCAAGTAGCAGACACTGTGAAAAACAAAGTTACAGACCGGCAGAGGGCAAAAATGAGTCTACACTGACTGGGAGAATCATCAACTTCTTTTTCACTCAACAACCGTAGGATAACATCAAATGACCCACAAAACAGAATGAGAAATGGCAGCTGGGGTTAAGTGTACAATAAGGACAGTTCGAAACATTCTCCTCCAGGTGGGGTTAAAGTCATACAAAGCCTGAAATAAGCTCTTCAGCAGAGAGAAACAAAGAAAAGCCAGGTTGTAGTTTGCTAAAGGAAAAAAGGATTCTGTTTTGTAGAGGACTTGAATCAGGTCATCTTCTCCGATGATACAAATTGTCAGCTTTTCCTCTGACCTGGTTAAACTTAGACATGGAGAGGCCAACAAGCCACAGTGTCTCACACCTATTGTGACATTTGGTGGAGGATCGATGACGATTTGGAGATGCTTTAGCAAGGATCGAATGATGCAGATTGCTTCTTTCTATTCTGACAATGTTCTATAACTCTAAGGATTGGACTTTCCAGCAGGACAGTGTTACACAGCCAGGTCAATCAAGGTGTGGATGGAAGACCACAAGCTCGAGATCCTGTCATGGCCAGCACAATCTCCAGACCTGAACCGCAGTAAAAACTTTGGAACATAATCAAGAAGATGGATGGTCACAAGCCATCAAACAAAGCTGAGCTGATTGGATTTTTGCACCAGGAGTGGCATAAAGTCACCCAAGAGCAACGTAAAAGACTGGTGGAGAGCATGCCAAGACACATGAAAGCTATGATTAAATGGCAGGGCTTTTCCGCCAAATATTAATTTCTGAACTCATCCAGAGTTCAAACATTAGTATCGTGTTTAAAATTGAACATGGCCTTGATTTCTGTGCAATATTTACAGTGATTCTTTCAATAGTCGTCATTTCCTGCAATTGAATGGTTTAAACAATATTACTTTACTGAGGAATTTGAAGGGAATGTTGTCAGTATTTTATGAAATAAGGCAAAAATGCTCATGTTTCCCTAAAAACACACTAATAAATACTAAAGCCAGAAAAACTGATCATTTCGCAGTGGTCTCTTTATTTAACACCCCCCCCCCCCCCCCCAAAAAAAAAAAAAAGCACTCCCTAGCCACAAACAAAATAAAATACATATAATATTAAATTATAAAAAATATTTCTTTCTCTTTTTCTCCCTCTCTGTAGCCTGTGAGCTGATGAACAGAGGCATCCTTGCTCTGGTGAGCTCAATCGGATGCATGTCTGCAGGCTCACTTCAGACTCTGGCCGATGCCATGCATATCCCCCATCTGTTTATCCAGCGGGCACCAGCGGGAACCCCTCGCTCCAGCTGCCCTCCAACCAGCCATGGGCAACCTGATGACTACACACTCTTTGTCCGGCCCCCTGTCTATCTCAATGACGTCATCTTCCAAGTGGTGATGGAGTACACCTGGCAGAAGTTTATCATCTTTTATGATACAGATTACGGTAAGAGCAAAATGCCGTTTTGGAAAAAAAAAAATAAAATTAAAAAAAAAAAACTTTGTCCAAAGAGTAAGAAAGTCAAAGATTGGGCATGTGAATTAATCTGAAGGACAATCTGACATTAACCCAAGTGGCTTTAGTGTAAGGTTTTGTGTACACTGAATATTTAGAAAAAAAGACACATTGCATTGCAGTTCAAACAAAGAAATTCCCTTGTGCTCTTGTTAACAAAACACAAACACAAGAGCAAATTTGAAACTGCTCCAACAAATATTAAATACATGAACATAAAAAGATTAATAAATATTGATTGATTTAAATGATTCAATAAAACATGACTTATTATACTGTACTGAAAAGTAATTATTTCTTCAGAATAGCCCTGATTAATTTTGGTTTTCAGACACAATTCAGCGTAATTATTAAACTGTACAACATTTTCAAAATAATGTCATAAACATGCCGTTCATAAGAGGAAACAAAAAATGGCAGTAAAAAAAATTTGGCTTATTTTATGAGGCTCTTATTCAAAAAATTCTCCAACTCTCTATTTTCCAGTCTTTCAGAATCCTAAGTGCTAAAGCCAATTAGCACCAATATATAATGTTCGCTATTGAGTTATTTTTGTTGTGTTTTCAAGATTTCTGGTGTGTTTTTATTTTTGTTGTCGCATTTTCTGATTTATTGCATTTTTATGCCTCGATGAGTTTATGCCATGCTGATGCGCCGTCCTTCCGTCTGTCTGTCCGCAATTTTCAAAATGCTTCTTTACCTTTATTCCTTAATTGATTTTGATTTTGTTCATTTAATCTTACACTTCTGCAGAGAACTTGGAAATTCAATAATTAATCAAATTTATGCAGTCTTTTTCAAAATCACAAAAAGTGCTTTGTCTCTTTTGTCTTTTGACCTTTGCTTCTTGATTCTGAAAGCTATTTGCTTTATCTGACAAAGCTAGATGGGCCATTATAGTGGACAGCTCTGTCTATTCTACTGTTTACTTCTATTTTCACAGGTCTTATCACACATTTTTATTTGTTTCTTTATTTAACCTACGAAATTGAAAATGTTAATATAAATTCACCCATCATGTTTGCTCTCATAAATATTAAAACATCAAATAGAGTGACACAAATAAGTAAAAAAAAAAGCATCTGTGATGCTTGTTCCTATAAATATTCAGTCAAATTCCTGCACAGAAACAAGTGCTCTGTAAAGGCAAACTGGAAGCTTCTAGTCATGATTATTCATTTACCAATTTATTTATTTAGAACAGTCATCATTTTCACATTAAATCAACCAAAAAAGTTGCCAAGTGAAATGTAATTTCTGGGCATGGTTGTGGGACATGAATCAATGTAGGTGAAACTTTGCCTTGTGTAGATGCCAGCTGGAACTAGGCTATGATATCCTATTAATACACTTAAAAGCTGTAAAATAAAACTGCCTGAGAGATTAGAGCCTTGGGGTGCTTTATTGCAAAAGAATTTAAAAGCTATGTCTCATACTCAAGTGCACCTTACCAGATATAATTGAGAACAGGTTTTACTCATTGTTAAGACTCTTGATAATCACAGATATTATTTATAGCGTGCACTTGGACACTTGTGTCAGTGCCCTCTCATCTGATCCAGATAATGATTATGCGGTTGTTTCTATCGCAACTCATTATGTGTTCACTGAAGTCAGCCTTATGTGAGTGTGTGGGTAAGGAACAGAGAAAAACAGGGCAAGAAAATGTGTGTGTATGTGGTCACCCAGCGAGAGAGAGAGAGAGAGAGAGCGAGAGAGAGAGGACACTAGAAGAATGTATGTGTATTTCTTTGGCTAAAAAGCGAAAAACATGAGTGGGGCAAAGACAG
Source organism: Neosilurus hyrtlii (assembly GCA_028564935.1). Lineage (NCBI taxonomy): Eukaryota > Metazoa > Chordata > Actinopteri > Siluriformes > Plotosidae > Neosilurus > Neosilurus hyrtlii. Next base: position 2,898,256 of record JAOUQZ010000030.1, read on the forward strand.
CAACAATGTAGTGTGTGTGTGTGTGTGTGTGTGTGTGTGTCTGGGATTGAAGAAGAGAGAGATAGGCAAACTGCACAGCTGCATGTGAGAGAACTCCATCTTCCTGTCAGTCCCCGTGGAGGCCATACTCGACTACGGCAGGATAAGACCACGATAAATAAGTGGCTGTCTCTAAAGAAAAACGGATTGGTTTTCAGCTACATCAGGAAGCCAAGCTTCTCACACAGTTCACCATAATGAAACCTATGAGATCCCCCTCCTTCTTCCCGCCTTATGCTCACTGAAAGCTTGTCCAATGATTTGGAAGATAGATCTACTGGACATTACTTTAAACTCTTCTTACGATCAGCATTCTTTCAGAGAGAACAATTTACCCTTACATTTCCTTCACTATTTCTGAAATAGCCTTTTGAACAATTGAATGTGCTCGTAAATCGAATTCTCTTCCCTCACAAGATTTAACCTGACGAGCAATTTATTCAGTTCTCTTACAATTATTGCTCTGTAAATAGCGGACACCTATTTATTTTCTTTGTTTCTTTAGCTAGTTAATCTACAACTGCAAGATTGCATACCTGGCATCATGAAACGGTTCACATAACTCGTATTTCAGCCCCCCTTCACTGTTCATTACAGGACCCAGTTTAAGATTATTGGATTTTGAAACAATTTTCACAGTCCTGCACCTCCCCACATCATTTACTATCAGACCGTATTCTGCCTTCAGGTCTCTCAGCTCTTCAGGTCTGCTGCTTTGGCTGGTCATGATCCTAGCTAAAAAAAAAAAAAGTGCTTTTGTTGCTATTCTGAGGCTATGGAATGGCTTACTGCCCAACTTTAGATCTGCTTCCACTGGTACAATTTAAAAATTAGGGCACAAATCTTTTTTTTTTATTTTATTTAAATTTGTACTTGGTATAACTGTTAAGTGCAGTACTTGACAGTACTATATATATCTTATCGTGTCTCATTTTCTTAACCACTTTATCATTTATTAGGGTCATGGGTGGGGGCTGGAGCCCACGCCAGCTGACTCTATTCAAAGCAGGGTCTGCCCTGAACAGCTTGCCAGGCCATCACAGGCAACGCACAAACATACAGCAGTTTACACTCATGTCCACACCAAGGGGCAATTGAGAATATCCTGTTAGTCTAATGTGCATGTCTTTTGGAGTGGATTGTGGGAGGAAACTGGAGTACCCAGAAGAATGGCATGCAAGCACGGGGAGAACATATGAACTCCACACAGAAATGCCGAGCCTGGGACTCAAATCCAGAATCTTTTCGCTGTGAATCGGAAGTGGCCAGCATGCCACACTATGTTCTTAAGTAATATCTTCTGTATAATATATCTTAAGTATTTAAGTAATAAAATAATTTGTGTATGACTGAACATACACATGCAAATATTATATAGATCACCAGCATGAGTTCATTCTAGTAATTGCTCTTTTTTATTGAAAATTATAAGAATTAGTTTGAAGTGGTGCTGAAGAGTTGTTTCATGGCTGGGTGTTTCAGAAAATGAAGAGAGGAGAAACACTGGGATGTTTTTCATGGATGCTGTTTATCATGATTCCTGGAATGGGAACTCTTCATACAGTCAGAACGCAAAGAATGATATAACCCTTCATTCATTTATTAATTCGCTGAAGTATTTAATCCTACCAGGGTCATGCAGAGACTGGAGCCTATCTCAGCCAACTCTGGGCGAAGTGGTGTGCACCCTGAAGAGCATAGCAGGGCAACACAGACACATACACCCACTCATATATACTCACACCTAGGGACAATTTGGAACAGCCAATGAGCCTAATGTGCGTGTCTTTGGACTGTGGGAGAAAACCAGAGTACCTTGAGGAAACCCATGCAAGAATAAGGAGAACATGTAAATTCCACACAGAAACACTCTCACCAAGGCTTGGACTCAAATACCGAACCTAATCACTATGCCACTGTGCCACCATGATGTAATCAGTTGCATCAATTTTAAATAGCCAGTTATATCACTGATATAGTCAACTAACAATTACCATGTGTACTGTCTAAATTTAAGGATTCCATGCTGAACAAATGAGTAGATGACACAGTTACAGTAAATCAAATTTCTTCCACTTTCATGGGTATAATCACCAATGGTTCAAACAAATGACCCAATTATCCGCACATCAAAGCCGGCTGCCCAATTTGTCCTGAACCAGACCCAAGAAAAATGTATTTCTTCAGGGATGTAGTAGTTTTCTTGCTGTATTGATTTTTTCCATCCCCATATTTTACACTAATCTTCTACAGTAACCTGTATTTTCACACATATGCACCTGTGGGTGCTGTAGCAGGCTGGTAAATTAAGACCCCCTTTGCTTTTGTAATAACCTCCATGTTTCTGGGAAGGCTTTCCAGTAGATTATGGATCACCATTGCTTGTTTAGCCAAAATGAATTTTAGATTTTGGACACTGTTATCAAGTAAAGAGTCCTGAAACATGTTCCAATTCCTCTGAAAGGTGTTTAGTGGGGTTCTGTACAGGTTATTGGAGTTCTTTCACGCCAATCTTGGCAAACCATGTCTTTACTGATCTTGCTTTTTGAGTTTTCAGCCCCTGCATTTCATACAGTTGTGTGCTTGAAATTTTGTAGCAATAATTTGGGGAAGGAACAAATATGGGTGTGATGATCATCTGTCCAGCAATAAGGTTCTGGGTTCGCTTCCCGGGCTCAGAGCGTTTCTGTGTGGAGTTTGCATGTTCTCCACACGTGCTTGTGTGGGTTTCCTCCGGGTACACCATCTTCCTTTCACAGTCCAAAAACATGTACAGTAGGCTAATAGGCTGTTCCAAATTGCTCCTAGGTGTGAGTGAGAGTGTGAATGGTTGTATATGTTTTAGCCCTTCGGTGGTCTGTCGAGCTGTTCAGGGTGTACCCCACACTCACCCAGAGTTGACTGAGATGTGCGCCAGCCTCCCCACGACCCTAATTACAAATAAGCGGCTTAGAAAATGAATGAATGATCATCTGTCCGCATACTTTTGGTCATATACTGTATCTAGTAGTATCATCTGTTACTCTGTGCCTGTCTGTCTCTCTGTCTGTCTGTCAAACTACTCATTCTATCTTGACTGCAAATCATGAGCCAATACAATGTGTTCCATTTCCATAATTTCTAAATTATAGTAATAACTGTGAAAGCTTTCAGCTGGTAAGAATGAGGGAGGAGGCATCCCCCACCCCCCTGGGGAATAATTTAGGCGTTAATCACAAAAATAACATCCAAAGCATGTCAATCCTAGTGGATTTTTTTTTCTTGGATTTTACGCAGTGGACTAGCACAAATTAGTCCAAAGTGTTTAAAGTGAAATGGTGGAAATTTCTTAAATGTATATAAATGCCTAATAGCAGTTAAAAGTAATGACCATGTTAGGGTCCACCTGCTCATCACTCCGTACTTTAGTATCTAAAAACATAGAGGCAGAAATTAGTCTCTTAATCTATTTATAAATATTATTGTCTTCATAGCAAGGTCCCAACAGATTATATTTAATAACAAGCTGTTGGAACTGTCCACATAATGATATAAATAGGAATGATAGTGCAGAGTTTGTTTTCTGAAGAACACAATCATAGCTTAAGATCAGTCACTAAGGAATACAGAAGAAGTGTCAGAAACCAGAAAATAAATTAATTAATGAATTCATTAAAAAACAGTTCAGATGACTCAGAAATGGTATAATATTCTGGTGATGGGGACATCTGGTGGTGTGGGGTGGAATTATCAGACTGTGACAGCAGTCGACTAAATCTAGCTTAAAGTAAAATGTAAGGCAAGCCTTCCAAACTCTACTGTTACACATGAACATATGTATACTTTCATTATCAGGTGGTTTTTACTTACAGTTTCTTAGATGCAGTCTGGTAAAATCCATTGGACAGTTTGAACTAACATGTTTAAAAAGACTGCAGTTACCTCTCATGAATGTGAAAACATGAGAATAGGACGTGAATCCCCCAGTTCACATAAGTTTAAGTTAATGGCAATAATAAGAGTATACAGATATTAAATTAACAAATAAGATAGCCGGCAGAGACATGATATGATCATGTGACTTTTCGCTACCCCCATGTGTGTGGAGTTGTTGGTCGTTTTTTTTTTTATTTTCTACCAAACTTAACGTAAATTTTTTTATTAAGTCTGGGTTCAATTTTAATTTTAATTTAATTTTAACATCTCTTACAATGGTCACTGCCACAGCTTTAGGCGGTAAATACTTTATATTTGCCTATCAATTTAAACATATGCATTTATACATTTATGTCTATATATAAATTTAATATGTTCCTAATGAGCTAGCCTGTGGCAACAATTGGTTCCATTCAGGTGGTGTACCTCAAACCTAGCCTGCAGGCGACTGATTCTCGCCAGTATTCATTCACAGGGAAAACAGTGAAATGTAAGGTTTGAACTTAGTGTATATTTGACACATAACAAGTCTGCATTTTCATAGCAGTTAGCTGTTAGTAATAAAGAGAACAAAAGAGACAATGGGGTTTTGAAGGATGCTGCCAAAGTGAGTTTCACTCTGAACAGCAGGGCAGTCAGTGAAGCAGAACGACTGAAACTCCTCATTTTGAATCAGTACACATCCTAACATATATTGTTTTGATTTCTTCACAGTCTAACTTGGAAATGAGCTCTTAGCACATTCTGTGCATGCTAATAGTAATTTGGGTATTTAACCTCAATACACAGTAGTAGTATTAGTAATAATAGTAATAATGGTGGTAGTAGTAGTAATGGTAGTAATATTACTGCTTGGAAAAATAGTAATAATGGCAATAGTAATAGTAGTAATAATATTAGTAGCAGTGGTGGTGTGGTAGTAGAATAATAGTAGTAATAATAGAAATAATAGCAGTAATAATAGAAGTAATAAAAGTAGCAGTAGTAGTTGTAATAGTAGAAGTAGTTGTAATAGTAGAAGTAATAGTAGTATTAGTAATACTAGTAGTAGAATTAGTAGTACTAGTAGTAATAGTAGATGTAATCGTAGTAGAAATAATAGTAATAGTAGCACTAGTAGTAGTAGTACTAGTAATAGTAGTAGTATTAATAGTAGTAGTGATAATACAAATAGTAGTAATAATAGTATTTATTTATATTTTGATGTTCCCTAATGCCCTTGTCATTAGCCAAGGAAGTTGTTTTCACTGGCGTTTGTTTGTTTATTTGTTTGTGTGATTGTCTGTCTGTCTAGCAACATTACTCAAAAACTTATGAATGGATTTTGATGAAATTTTCAGGATGATCAGAAATGATGCAGTGATCCAGATTATTGTCTGGATGCAGGGAATTTTTTAAGTTTTTTAGCACAAATGACATAGTTATCCAAGTTACTGCGTCTGGACCGTACTGAAGTGTAACTTCCAGGCTTGCGTTTAATGGTGCAATCTCATTCCTTTACCCTTTAAGCCAATTATCAAAACAATAATCCAATTATTAATACTTCCTCATCCAAGCACAAGGCCTCTTATTCAAGGCATGCCCTATACACAATGCAATCATATAAATGGCTGCTCATTTGCATTGTAGGGTTCAAAAAATAAACAACATTTATAAAAATGCTGCATTTCTTACAATACCATATGGGGGTACTGAACGGCCTTGGCGGAGGTCTGCCCTCTCCAAGTGCTTTATTAGTTTTACAGATGTTTTCAGGGCACATATATTGCTTTCATTGCTTCTGGGTCATGGAAAAAAGGACATGACATCTTGTTAGGTTAACATTGCCGTGAGTTTACCCACAATGTGTTTAATTAATCCGATGTTTGCCTAACAAGCCAGCATCCTCTTAATTATTGAAGCGACATGTGAAAACTTCTCCAAGCTGGGCTCACAAAAGCCACCCAGTGCTGTGCAGAGTCACAGCTGGAGAGCTGCGCCAGCCACTAATGATAATAGAGATGCTAACGCTGATTATAATTACATGTGTGTTTTCTAATAAATTGAGGCCCCCACAGTCTGTGCTTTTGTGCAGTGTTTCATGTCTGATTTTATTAATTGCTCAACCTGCCAGAATTCCAGCAGTTATAAATCTAGAGTTAAATGTCAAAGTATGTCAAGTGCTTTATTAAGATATAAAAGAGCAGAAATAAGTGGCACAGGAACATTGCTCTGTAGGAACTCATGTGAAGAGACTGGGATATGATCTCTGCATGTGTCCAGGCGTTTAAATGCATGTGCTGTCATCTGCTTGCAGCCCATTGGGAGAAACACAGCCTCAGATTTGCTTTTGCTTTCAACATGATCCAGCACACAGATGGTAATTTGGACCCTCCTCCAGCAATCTGCGAAACTTGTGCATGTCCTTCATATTTAGATGTGTTTTGCAGTAACGACTTCGGGGCAGTGACCTTGTTAATTAACCCAGACAGTCCATGCAGTTTAAAAAATAAACAAATAGAATACTTGCCACTTCACAAAGACTATATTATTGTAGGGAACTTAAATATTCGCTGAAGGTGAGGTGGATGTCATTGTATAATCCCTGAGATAAAACGTCAAGGACAGCAACATATACCAGTCTCAAGGCAAATAAATGTTTTAGTATATAAAACAAATTTACGTGACGGACTGGTGCGATTTCCAGAAGCGTCTGGAATGGTCCACGTCAGGAAAAGGAAGTCAGTTTTAACACTTTATTTAAGATGAGCCAATGAATGTAGCAATTACACAGGTATGGATTGAATATGATTAAGTAACTTAGCTAGACAGTTCTAGTCAGGAAAGTGGCAGCTGCAGGCCGGTGAAGGTTGGAGATGGCAGGTGACGTCCACGGTCTTGGGTCTCACAGCGGTGGGATGTTCTCAGTTGTCCAGGTTTCAGCGTTGTCCGTCCAACAACAATTAGAGTACTCTTCACACTTATATACACTTTTCAAATGAAACCTATATTTTCATGATTTATTTTTATATATTTTAAGCATAGCAATGGAAGGTTAGATCCATACACTCTGCAAGTAGAGTACTTCAAGATGGTGACTTTTAAAACTTATTTAAAGTTAGTATATACTTGCCCCTAGCTGTGTGATTGGTTGTGTGTTGCCCTGCAGTAGTCTGGCAAGGGTGTACCCTGCCTTTCGCCCAGTGGTGGCTGAAATGGGCTCCAGCCTCCCTCCGACCCAAATTAAGTGGTTCAGCAAATGAGAGCGAAAGGGTGATTCCACTATTGAGCCAAAAACGTGCAAGCTAGTGTGAGTAGCCCTGAGCCTTGAGATCTCCCTTCCTCATTCTGGCATGATAGTGGGGGTGGCTGCTACTGAAAGTTTAAATAATGTGCTTTTTGGGGAAAAATATGTGAATGCCGTATTCTAAGATTTCAGAATCATTCACCACGGCAAACTGTGATAGTTTCTCTGATATTTAAATTTAAGCATCATCCTCTCTTGATAATAGACATTATTATTCTTTTACGAGATTTTCACACTACTGATTGGAGGACAACCATCAAATAATTCTTAATATTGCATCAATACCATGAAATAACTGAATTAGTGCACTGTTTCCACTAGATAAGTCAAACGATTACTGCATGATTGGCATGCTGTTTACTTTAAAATAGTTTGAATAGCATGGTTTTCCTGGATAGTGAACAAATCAGATTGCACCATTCTTGTGTAATATGTACAAATTGTATGTCTCGCATACATGTATTGAAATAGCATGATGCACATTTTAGTGCTTGTGAATGTAATAAAATATGCAGTTTAGTTTACCCCTAAAAACACAATCATGACTGTGTAGGCCAGTAGAAAACCAGTCCTCTTAATTTGGACTACAGTTTTTTGCAGGTCAGTTTCTGACTGGTACATTTTTATTGCATCTACCTAACTGTCCTTAGAGCTGTTGAGTTTTCTCTGGTGTACCTATTAGCCTATGTAAGTTGAGGAAACAGATGGCTCTGTTGATGCTTTATGATGTTCTTGTGCTGTGGGAGTTGGCAGGTTGGTTTTTGTGTAAAATCTCACCACACAGTTTCAAATTTTTAAAACAAACAAACAAATAAATATATAAATAAACGAACAAATATATGTATGTATGTATTTTAAATCATTAAACTTTGCAATTTAAGCAAATGGCTAAAAAAATCATATAAGAAATCTGTAGTGTGTGTGTGTGTGTGTGGGGGTGTGTGTGTGTGTGTGTGTGTGTGTGTGTGAGTGTGTGTGTGAGCCTGGTTAGATGGTCTTCTGGTTGCTCTATCCCAAGCCAACCCAGCAAGCATAGGGGATGATGCATCTTTCTGTCTGTCATGTCTTTCTATTCGTCATAGATGTAAATGTAGTAATATATCCAACTACATGTGCCCAAGAAACTGTTCTAATAGTACTTAATATAATGTACTGCAACCTATGAAGAAATATTTTCTGCCTGAATGCACTTTTCATGCATATACGTCATTGACTGGTCAAATGATTGGTGTATGCTTAAAGGGACATCCACATATCCATAAATCATTTATTATACTTCCTGTTGGAAAAATCACCAGTCAGCTCTAACTATGGAATTCAGTCTTTTACTTGGTTTGAATATGTATCTGCTTATTTGCTGAACCATTTAGTCCTAATATTTGGGTTGCTGGGGAGGCCCTAACCCTATCTCAGCCAACACTGGGTGAAAGCAGGGTATTTATTGATTATCTTTATTGATAGACATCAGTATGATGATATGTGAAGTTTTATTTCTGTGTAACCCACCCCCCTAGAGATATGGCTCCTTGAAATTTGATGAAAATGTGTAAAGTAAGATTTTGTTGAGCTGCATGGTTAACACTCATAGATATGGAGTCCAAATTCCTAATAAGATTAAAAGAGAAAAAGAGAAAAAAAAATCAGCAGTGACTCTTCTGAACATTGTTTACCTATATTGTATCAACGTTGAAAAAGATTAAAAATTGAAAAATAAATAAATTAATAACAATAATAATAATAATAACAATAATAATAATAATG
>JAOUQZ010000030.1:2909506-2922843 GCA_028564935.1 Neosilurus hyrtlii
TATATATATATATATATATATATATATATATATATATATATATATATATATATATATATATATATATATTCACACACTTTATACTTTAATGTTTCTACCAGTTAATCTCATTACAGCTTTTTAATTTTCAACACAAGGCATTAACAACCAACCTTGTGAATTTAATTTAACTTTGAGGTAAAGCAGGAAACAATGGCTTCTCTGGTGCAAAGCAATCACTCGTTATCAGCTTAGGGATATCTGTATTCATTTACTCGTCCTATTAATGGAGAGCAGTAATGTGGAGGCCCTGGACAATGGCTTGGGCAATTGCTTATTTCACCTTTAGCTTTTGTTCACTCCAAAGAAGCCCAATTATCAATCAGGTATTAAAACAATGTATATCAGTGTATGTGCCCTACTTATATTCTTTCAAACATGTATAAGTGCGGCATGAATTTGTTATTCTAAGTGCCAGTGTCTCAAAGGCATCTTAAGAAACACTCATTTTCCATCTCACCTTTTCATGCCCCAGTCCCATAATTCTTCCTGCTTTAATTGTGTGCTCGGCTTGCTTTCTTCTCTCCATGCCGGAATTGATTTGATGTAGGACAGAGCTGACTGCACAGAAGGATAAGCATGCAGCCAGCATCACTTAAACTGGAGAAGATTCATCTTTTATTTACCCCAGGTCTCAGACAGTGCTCCAGTTCTGCCATATCTTTCCTTCTTGCTCTGCCTCTCTCTCCTGTGTGTCATTAACTCAAATGCTAATGTTCTCTTACATGCTACAGCTTTCAAGTGAAAGTTCCTAGCAGAAGAGATATGGTTGAAAACGCACTAATGTCTGTGCCTGCTGACTGAAGATGATGGTTAAAATGAGATTTTATTTCCTCTGCCTATGGTTCCTGCAATCTCATAAATGGGGTCCTGAATGTTTGTGATACACTTATTTGTGTGGCACGTATATTCACATTACTGCCCATGTTCCATTTCAATAAAATGCTTGAAAGGCTCACATTGGGTATGAAATGTAACTGTGGTGACATTGTTTTGTTTTGGGTTTTTTTAGATATCCGGGGGATCCAGGACTTTCTGGACAGGTCATCACAGCAGGGGATGGACGTGTCCCTTCAGAAGGTGGAGCCAAACATCAACATGATGATCACAGGGATGTTCCGCACAATGAGGATGGAAGAGTTGCACCGCTATAGGGACACACTGCGCCGAGCCGTTCTCTTCATGAGTCCTGCAAGTGCCAAGGCGTTCATTACAGAGGTACACATCTCCACATCACACCACACTACATTAGTTTCAGCTAATGTTCATATAAAGAATTTCTGAGTTTCTTGGACAAAGCCTTGAGTAGAATTCATACTGAAACACTCTGAATGTAGAAAGCTGGAAAGTTTTGAGCATACCAAAAAGTTCAGATGCATGAAACTGTGGATTCCAAGCATATTTTCTCACTCCACCATCTCACACCCTTCTTTAGCAATGCCTCTTTTAATATACTAAAAGACAGATATTCGTGAAAGGCTACGCGGATAAAGAGTATATAAATTAAATAACATTCCCCAAGCTTGAGGCAATAAATTGTTTCAGCATATGGTGCACTGAAACATAAAAAAGCAAACTTAATGAATGGCAGAGGCAGGTCAGGTGAGCTCCACATGCACCACAAGCAGAGCGTAAGTGCTGTGTGGCTAACAGTGTCTTTGTATGCTCGTACTTTGTACGCTTGAGGGCAGCCGTGGCCTAATGGATAAAGAAGTAGCAATTAGCCCAAAAGGTCGCTAGTTCGATTCCCAAGCCAGAAGGAAAAATGTGTGGCAGCAGGCGGAGTGAACCTCACCTTCCCTCCCTCCACATTCATGGATGAAGTGCCCTTGAGCAAGACGCCTAACACCTAACTGCTCTGCAGGCACTGCAGTGTATGGCAGTCCACTGCTGCCAGTGTGTGTGTGTGTGCTCGCTGTTTCTGTGTGTGTGTGTGTTTGTGTGTGTGTGTGTGTGTGTGTGTGTGTGTGTGTGTGTGTGTGTGTACTCACTCTTGATGGGTTAAATGCAGAAGTGAATACTTTCTTGCGGAATTAATACCATATAAAATAATAATAAAAAAGTTTACAGCATTACTATACATAATGCAGAATCATAAAGAAAAGCTAACTAAAAAAAATAATAATCAATTTTGCTTATTTCAGCCACGAACGAGGTGAGTCAGGTAAACTCTGCACCGTGTGCCTTTTTTTTTTTTTTTTTGAGGGTTTTTTTTTTAGTTTTGGTATCTACTGCATGGAAACATCAGAACATGCGTTTCATGCCGACATGTTTTTATAGACATTTCAAATTTTAGTGTATAATAGGCAGAAACACCAAGAAATTAAACTACAAGGAGATTTTAATGGTTTATTTGTTTCATTTTTAGGGCGTAACAATGTTGACACCACCTGCTCCAGACTGTTAGTGTCGGTGGGTTTGCTTCAAGCACCATCCACTCAGTATAATAAACCATATTTTAAACCACAAGTAGCAATTCAATCAGATTGCACTGTTTCCATGTATTATATACCAATGAGGGATGGACCTCAGATTCAGAAAAATAAAAATGGTTAAAAACAAGCAGCAAAGTGGCATGAATGTGGCATGAAAGAGTTACTTTCAGAGGTAGATTCCACAAAATAAAGATTTGGCAACCTGTCCTCTGTTATAAATTAAAAATTAATTAATTAATGAATTAAAAAGGGTGTGGGAGAGTGTGGCAGTGGTTGTTAATGTGGTGGCCTTGGACAACAATATGGTAAATGAAATAAAAAAAAAAAGTTGTCTGACATTAAGGTCGACGTGCGTGCCCAGTGTAACCTGATTGGACAGAGGGGCAAGAGTCAAGGAATTCACGCCATATGAGTTACCTCTGTTGTGGGCAACACTTATTAGCAGCATACAAGATCACAATGAAAGCAAAGAAATTCTATTTATTTGAAGATTTACGTATGTTTGTAATTGGCTTTATGTAATAACATTGCTATAGCATACTAGATAAAAATGTATGCGTGGATGGAATTCTATACGCTACCAGATAGGCATCCAGATTTATAACAAAGTGGCTGCTGCATGTGTTCTTTGGCTTTAGTGTGATTTATTTATTTTCACACAGATGGTACGCCAGACTCGTAAACCAATTCCTAATGTCGGTGGATTCACTGCTTCGCTTCTCAGTGGTGCCAACTGACAAAAACCCTTAGAAATATGCATACACCAGACATGAACCAGACTTTTTCATTTTCATTTCATGCACAACCGTGAGAAGATGACATACACAACATTTAACACATAAGCATATGTAAAGCTACTTTGGTATTCTGAAAGGGGCTATACAGTATAAATGTAACATCATCATCATCATCATCATCATCTCACTCTCCTAACTGTTTATTTCCACTACAAGGGTCGCAGGCAGGCTGGAGCCATCTCAGCTGACAGTGGGTGAAGGCAGGGTGCACCCTGAACAGCTCACCAGACCATCGCAGGGCCAACATACCCATAACCATTTATATTCTTTGAACCAGGGACTTTTTTTGCTGTGAGGCAGCCATACTAACCATTACACCACTGTGTAACATAAAGGAGAAAAAAAGTACTGCACCTCAAAAAAGAGACCTAACTGCTATTATTACTATTATTAACTGAAGGTGTGGATTTTTCCTCTTTTTCCTTTTCTTCCTTTTTTTTTCTTAATTAACAGTGTATGTCTTTCACCAGCTTTGATCACAAGAAGCATTGATATTCCCCAGTACAAACTAGCAACAGGCAGAAAATACATTCTAAGGGAAGCATTAGCTAGGAAGGTTGGTACGGAAATCAGGGTTGCTCTGGTTGTGCAAAGTTTCTCCCTGTGTGGGTGGCTTGCCAGGGTTTCCTTTGAGTAGGTTAACTGAATAATTTAAACAGGGGTAAATATGCATGTGCGGTGTCTTATGAGAAACTTGCACACTTCACCACGATCATCAAAATACTATCTGAGCATTTCAGCCCTCCAGTTCAGTTATACATACTTAAATCTGTGTTGAAGCTGTTCGGGTGGCTGGTTCTGGCTCATTTATTCATTTATTAATGCCACTTTTTCCTACTAGGTTCGTGGGGATGCTGGAGCCCATTTTGGCTCACCAGTCCACCACAGGGCCAACACACACACACAACCATCAGCACTGCCATCTAGTGGCAATTTACAGCAGCCAAATTAGCCTTATGTGCATATCTTTGGACTGTGGGAGGAAACTGAGGAAACCCAGAAGAAACCCACATAAGCACAGGGAGAATGTGCAAACTCCACATAGAAACGCCCTTATCAAACCTGGGACTTTTACCCAGGACCTTCTTGCTGTTATACGGACTTGATATCCGTACGCCACCATGACGCACTCCACCAAATCATGCTTTTTTTTCCGTGACTTGTTTGTAGTTAGATAACTGTTGTGCTAAACAGTTTAACCATAATAAAGTTACTATGGATAAGCTACAGCCTAATGAGCATGTAGGCTTGGGTGTAAAATCCCAACTTGGAAAACGAACAAACAAACAAACAAACAAACAAACAAATAAATAAATACACTCCCCTTTTTTATAGACTTAAATAATAAATAAAAGCTAACATGCTACTTTGATTCACCTTTGATGGGGATTATCTAGAAAAGCAATGAAGAGAATTTCAGGCTACCCTAAAATGCAGGAAAAAACACCCAAAGTTAGATATCACTCCCATTGTTTGCAATAATGACTGTGCCCTCAGGTGTCTCTAAAATGTTGGCCTGTGACAGACCTCCATTCTTCCTCATATTAGATAAAGGCTAAAACAAGGCTCTGTTGTTATTGTTAATTGCTTTAGTGCGTACATGAAGGGAGAATGTGCTATGACATCGTTATGTGCCGTTTTTTGCAAACCACTAATTGCCCAAAGCTTTTTGTCCTTGTACTCTGAGGGTTTTACGAGGATTGCATGTTGTTCTGTTTATAAACAATGCATTATGCACAAAAAAGCATGATGAATGAGGCAGTGACATTTGCAGCCTTGTTGTTGCCCCTTGACTGCGCACAGTGGATATAGTCAGGGCTCTGTTGCCACAGCGGGAAAAGCTATTAAACATCTGCTAGCTAAGTGAGTTAGCATGCATTCACTCCTCAGTTTGAGCCTTCAAATGTAGTCCATTTTGGTCCAAATAGGAATATTCATGTAAAATCTGGTCTTTGTGCCAGTTTTAGCTTATTTAAACACTGTCTTCTTAGTGATGTTGATTTTATGGGTAATGAGGGACGTTCTCATTAATGCTCCTAACAGGAGGTGCTAGAACCTTTCCAAAGGTGGCCAAGAATAAGCTGGGCATATAAAATACACCGTGGCACAGGTTCGGGATTAACGCTTGTCTGTATTGGGATTTAATATGCTGTTGTTTGATGACGGAATAACATTTTTGTTTAAACGCTTTTTACAGATAGTGACGTGAGTGTATAATCTTTGCCGTATCAAATTTATTTCACTTATTTTTATCATGCCAGTGGGTAAATTGTAAAAACCTTCCGTTCTGACACCAAGAAAAAAAGAGCTAAAATGGTAAACTGTTTTTTGTAACCATTAATTTTGTTTTGTTCTCTGACTCATTTTCCAGAATATATTTACAAAAGGATTTCACATTTTCTACATTTCAACCAGAGTGATTGTGCAGCTGGGTAATGATATGTTTTGATCAAAAACTTCACTGCCACAGACAGTGAAAGATTATATCTTTGCTTATTTTTTTTTTATTCCCTACACAACCGCTCCTCCTTCGGGAAGAAATAAAGCACATCCAATCAGCAGGAAGTCTTAACAGTACTCCTACATTAACGAAATATAGCCGATTTTCTTCAGCCGGTCCAGCAGCGACGGCAAGAGGCTCCACGCTTTATTTTTATTCATTATTTTGTGTGTTTGTTGAATAGACTAGTAATCCATCATGTCAGAGGATCTCTTACACACAAATGAGCAAATAGGTTATCAAATACTGACTGAGTTTGTGAAGTAGTTATCATTAAGGTCCAAGATTCAGTTGAAATACAGAAGACATGGTGGGGGCTGAGGAGGAAGGGGGTGTACTGTCAGTGAAATAAAAGGTGTCGTAGTAGTGGAGGAGGTCAACCTGGGTCTAAAAGCCATCACTCTGTTTGACGTATGTGTGCATGTGCAGACAAGGACATATATACCCTTCCTGTCTTTACTGACTAAATGATAGATGTGTGGAAGTCAGAGTCGAGAAATGCTACAACAAATGGCCCATTATTCCAGCTGCTTCATTTGTTTGGTGTGCCAATTCATACAAGTTAGCCATGATATAGAACCAAGATTCCTGAACCGTCTTTAAGAGCTTTGACACTTTAACTGAAACAGTTGGCTGCACTGATAGGGCCATAATTTATATAAGGCTAAAAGGGCCATATTTTGACTGTTTGTTTTTTTTTTTTTGCGGGGGGGTGGGGGTGTGGGGGTGTTGGATTCTTGTGATTCTGCCTCTGTACACCACCATAAATGGGCTGGTTGTGTAGTGGTTAGGGTGCTGGGCTCATGACAGAGAGGTTGTGGGTTCGAATCCCTAATTAGCTAATTAGCTGCTCTAGATTGCCTCTAGGTGTGAGTGTGAAATGTTATGTGTGTTGCCCTGCGATGGTCTGGAGAGCTGTTCAGGGTGTACCTTGCTTTCATCCAGTGTTGGCTGAGATAGGCTCCAGCCTCCTGCAACCCTAATAGGATTAAGCAGTTGGGCAAATGAGTGAATGGGTGAATGCTGAGATGAAACTCCTTTAAAGTGACTATCTGAAGTCTGGTACCCATGATCATCCCCAAATGCTGAGCTTCCTCTCTTGAGATCTTTACTGTAGGTCATCTCAGCGAGAGCGAGAGCAAAGGCAGGGTATACCCTGAACAGCTCACCTGACCATTGCAGGGAAACACACATAACATTTCACACTCACACCTAGAGGCAATCTAGAGCAGCTAATTAGCTAATTAGATATTCTCACTCACGTCTGGGGTCAATTTGAGACAGCCAATTAGCTTAATGAGCATGTCTTTGGACTGTGGGAAGAAACCAGAGTACCTGGAGAAAACCCACACAAGCATGGGGAGATCATACAAACTGCACACAGAAACAGACAAACCTGGGAATTCTGCCCAGGAACTTCTTGCTGTGAGGCATAGAATTCAAAAATCCAGCGGCTCATAAAAACGACCATGCTTCCATTCATTACAAAATAAATCATGAATAAATAAATGGACATAAAAGACTAAACAAATAGCACTAGGAGTCGTAAAACGCAGGTTTATTAACAGGCAAAAAATAAGTACAAGTACATTTCGTTTTGTTTTATTTACTTTAAAATTTTTAAATGGTTTTGCTCTTTCCTGTGTCTCGGAGCTGCTTCAGCCGTATAGACCCACAGGCATACTCAGGTCGGCTGATCAGCTGCTCCTGAGTGTGCCGAAAACTAAGCGTGAGCACAGAGGGGACTGTGCTCTCGCTGTTGCAGCTCCGAGATTGTGGAATGATTTGCCCCTTTGTGAAACAGGCCACCTCGTTATCCATTTCTAAATCTTATCTTAAAACTCATTTATTCTCCCTGGCCTTTGGGACCTCCTGAGGGTTTTATCCATTTAGGTTTTTTTGTTTTTTGTTTTCCATTTGGTTTCTTGTTTCTTTCTTTATTTGTTTGTTTGTTTATTTATTTATCTATGTAGTGTTGTATATGTATTTAATTGTTTTCATATTTCACCTCTGTACAGCACTTTTAAAATGTGGTTATGTGAGTTACTACCACCTTCCTGTCAACTCACAATTCTCCCCACGACTGCCACTCACTGTATTTTCCACCACTCTGTCTAAACTGTACAAACTGTTGTGCGTGAAAATGAGCTCGGTTTTCAGGGGCTGGTGTCCCTTTGAAGACTACGAGCTATGTATGATGCCCTGGGCAGGCGCGACTATTTAAGTGGAACATTTTTTTTTTTCTCAGTCACTTCAGTCACTGTTGAGGGTGGTCTGTGTGTGATTCAGCTCTTGCATCACATGACACCGTACCTGGACACTTCAGCTCAAGGTTACCAGGCTGAAAGGAAAACCTGTCTGCACACACATATGGATACACTGCAGAGAGAGAGAGAGAGAGAGCGAGAGAGAGAGAGCAGAGTCCAATCAGACCTTAATTACCTTGATTCAGTCTTGGATCGCAGGCTGCACGGTGATGTTCTGGTTAGGATGTCTGCCTCACAGAAAGAAGGCTCTGGATTCGAATACAGGACTCGGGTGTTTCTGTGTGAAGTTTTCCTGTTCTCCCTGTGGTTGTGTATGTTTTTTCTGGGTACTCCATCTTTGTCCCAAAGACATGCACATTATGCTAACTGGCTGTTCCAAATTGCCCCTAGGTGTGAGTGTATGAATGGTGTTTTGTTTGTGTGTGTGTGTGTGTGTGTGTGTGTGTGTGTGTGTGTGTGTGTGTGTGTGTGTGTGTGTGTGTGTTGCTCTGCTCTCATTATTGGCTGAGATAGGCATCAGCCTTCCTGCGACCCAAGCAGGATTTAGTGATGCGGTAAATGAGTGAGTGAGTGATGAGTGAATAATCTAATGATGTCAGGTGAAGATGCATTTTTAATAAAGAGCAGATAATCTACATTTGCATGATTGTTGTTCCGCAGAATCGAATAGAGTTTGTACTCAGAATGCTAACTCAAAGTGACAGTACGGCTGTCAGCTTCATCCTATCATTCTCCTCTTACTGATGTGGAAAACTTTTTTGCTGTTTCACTGAATTTGCTTCACCCCAGCAAGAAGCAGTACAGGCTTTTTAAAATGCATTATTTAAAGTGGAGAGTATGGAGATGATGGCTTCTTTGCTTCACTGTGTGCACTGTCTGGCTTGGAGACTTTTATGGCTATGTAATGATGGCAGCATTGGGGGAATCTCCGAGCTCTTGCTTGAGAGAACATTTTTGTTGTTATTGTTGTTGTTGTTGTTAAAAGATGGTTTCTACGAAGTTTTGGAAACAATAAAGACTTTTTTTATTTCTTTAACCCATCTGCTTAGTATTTAACTATTTGACCCAGACATCACCTTCACTTACTGTTTACAAACTTTATTTTATATCCATATAATATGCAAATGTTGGAGAAAGTCACCAGAGTCAAGTGCATAAATTTGATTCATTTTAGCTTTTTCAACAATCATAGTCGAAACAATGGCAGTAACTAAAATTTATTTTAAAACTTTTACTTCTCCTTGTTGCTCTCAGGTTCTTTTAACTAGCATAATTTACATACTCATTTTCCAAACTGCTTAATTCTATAATGGTTGCAAGGACACTGAGCCTATCTCAGCTGACACTGGGCAAAGGTGAGGTACACCCTGAATAGCTTGCCAGACCGCCACACAGTCAGCATGCATACAATCAGTCACCCGCATATACACAGCTAGGGGAAGTTGGGAACAGCCAATACGCCTAATGTGCATGTCTTTGGACTGTGAGAGAAAACCAGAGTATCAGAAGGAAAGTTATGCAAGCACAGGAAGTAAATGCAAACTCCACACAGAAACGTCCGAGCCAGGAATACGAACCCAGGACCTTCTCGTTGTGAGGTGAATGTGCTAACCTCTAAAACACCGTGTCACCTCTCATTATTTGCTGCATTAATTAGAATAAACAAATCATGAATTATTTGGACCTGCGATGGCCTGGCGAGCAACTCAAGTTAATCTGGACACTATATCAAAATGTTAACATGGCACACTGCATCATTATTTACAGTAGTCCGTGATTCAAAAAGGCATTTCAACCTTCGCTGTTAACATGGAACCTCTGCAGGCGTTATTGGACATTGAGGTTTGGCACAGAATATTTAGCTTTTCTGGATTATTATTTTATATCAGTAAAGCAATGCTAAAGTGCAGAGGCGGTACCATGGCATATTTATTAGGACATTCCCCTCACAAGGGGGTGCTGGATTCGATTCTCAGGCACAGGCATTTCGGTGTGGGGTTTGCATGTTATTTCCGTGTTGCGTGGGTTTCATCCGGATAATCTGGTTTCCTCCCACAGTCTAACAACAAGCGCATAAAACAATCTGGCTTTTTTAAATCGACTTTAGGTGTGAAGGGTTGTGTGTGTTTGTTTGTGTGTGTGTGTGTTGACCCTGCAATAATCTGGTGAGCTATTCAGGGTGTGCACCGCCTTTGCCCAGTGTTGGCTAGGATAGGCACCAGCCTCCCTGCAACCCTGGTAGGAATAAGAAGTTTGGCAAATAAATGAGTGACCAGATGCATTGTACATTCGAGTCAGATAATAGAAAAAGTTTTAGTTAGACATTTTAAATTGTTCTTTATCTTTATTTAAAATATACAGAACACAAGGTAAATTAATTTATTATTGTAAATGTTTACAGTTAAGAACATAAGGTCCTATATATAAAAGCAGAGTGGATGTGTTAATTGTGAAGGACTGACATCTGTGTGGGGTTAATATGCCTGAACAGCAGCAAATCTTGGTATTCAGAGAACAGGAGATAATTGATAATTGGGTTATTTGCAACTCCGGCACTACCCTCACTCACCCTCACAAAAGCTAGTCACAAGTATTTATTACACTGCCAATTAAATTCTGAGATCCATTTTCATATCTCAATTAAGTTATCCTCCAGTATGTTTAATTTTAATCTATAAAGAGCATGACTAATTTATATGGATCTGTAGACTCATACCCTGGAAGGCTCAGAAGATGTCTTGGTGGGTGGACATAAAGCTGTCTGCCATCAGCACGTAGTATTTAATTTAATCATCACTAAATTTATAGAGTGTATGTATGTATTTTTTTAAGTGTATTTATAGTCTGTATTTGATTTAAACCCCTGGGGAAAAAATGAAAAACTCTCACGGGATAGAAATGCCTACACTGTCAGCATGGTGTGTGACTTCTTGTTCTAGTTCATACATGAAGGGCTTATTTCTAAAACCTGTGCAGTCCAGTTAAAAAAGACTAACCTGAATTAACCTGAATCTTCTTGTACTTCCTAATAATTGTTACAATAAAAACTGCTTAAGTATAGTGAGCCTACAGTGTATATACTGTCATTTTATTTTGTTTACAAAATCTGCTAAGTCCCAGCAGCTGTCAAGTTCAAAACTCAGCCAAAAGGTTCTCATATGGTTATGTGCCTTCAGTTATATGTTATACATTATCAGTATGTTAATATTGTATCTTATTAAATATTGAGTTTAAAGCATGTATTTTAATTTCTCGGATGGTATGGTCTTTGCCTCACGGCAAGAACATCCTCAGTTCAAGTCCCGGGCTCGGTGAGGGAGTTTTGGTGTGGAGTTTGCATGCTCTCAGTTTGCCTGGGTTTCCTTTAGGTATTTTGGTTTCCTCCCACAGTCCAAAAACATGCACCTTAGGCTACTGTGCTGTTTCGAATTGCCCCTATGTGAATAGTTGTGTGTGTTGCCCTGCGATGGTGTGGCTAGCTGTTCAAGGTGTTCTCGTTCACCCGGAGTTGGCGGAGATAAGTTCCAGCTTCCCCGCGACTCTAGTAGGATTAAGCGGTTCAGCAAATGAATGAACAAATGTTAATACCTCCCACTCCTGACTTTTTTGTTGGCCCCAGTCCCAAAGATTTATTTTATGCTCTTATTCCCATTCCTATGATGATTTGTAATCATATTTTGGCTAAAGTTAAAGGAATAATATCTATATTTTATAAGTGATTTTCATGTATTTTCCTTTTATTCTTTTTTTTTTTTTATATTATTATTATTATTATTTTTACAAACTTTGATCATGATATCAACTCACCACAGCACTTATTGCTAACTATAGTTCCAATCAGAAGTTCAGTTGCTATATTTTCTGATATGTTCTTCTCTATCTCGCACTAAGCCTATAAGAGTCACGCTGGAGGCTGGAGCTTATCTCAGCCGACACTAGGCAAAGGCGGGGTACACCATAAACAGCTTGCCAGACCCTTGCAGGGCAACACATACACAACCAGTCACACTTACACCTAGGGACAATTTGGAACAGCCAAATAGCCTAATGTGCATGTCTTTGGACTGTAGGAGGAAACCGGAGTAACCAGAAGAAACTTATGCATGCGTTGGGAAAACAGCAAAATCCACACAGAAATATCCGAGCCTCGGACCTAGGACCTTCTTGCTGTGAGGCGGACGTGCTAACCACTATGCCACTGTGCCATCCTTGAGATGTTCTAGAGAAGGGCTTTTTCTCACTGAAATTGAAATCTGTATTTTTGAGGCAAAAAACATGAAGCGCTCTTTGCATTTCAAATGCATTCTCTTTTAGTTTACTTGCATCTGAATCATTCAAGTCTTATGTTGTTGCCTGACAGTTCAGAAGGCTCACACATTGATTATGACTGGGACTGTGAATAGAGTCTTGAGGGCTCTTGTGTCAGGGGCTTGTAGGGAGTTATTGCATATCTCAATCAGATACCTATGAACCAAAGGCAACTCGGATGGGTTAGAATTGTCCTTAGAGTAAATGATAAAATTTTGTATGCATCTGAATTGAAGATTCCTGTTATAGCTTCATGAACGCTCCAATACGGCTTCAATACCGGTAGCTCTAAAGGGTGGCTGGTTAAGTCTTTTTTCCCCCCCAGATTTATTTTATTGTTATTCATAATCTTGGAAACAGTAAATAGGCAATATAGTTTGTTTGCTTGACAGTTACTTTGTGATTTATTTTACATTGACCGTTACTTAGCTGACATAGCTAGCTGACAATTTAGCTGACAATAGCATGCTCACTATTTGTTATGTCATCTTTTCTTTAATTTTTAATCATTTAGGAAATGTGAAAACTAATTGTTGCAGTTTTGCAATTGAAATCTTTGTCCATACTTGCTTGATACAAGACTTCAGTTGCTCAACAATCTGCGAACTGTTTAATAGGAGATAGATCTGTATTGGCAGCAGGCTAATCAACCATACCACAAACAAACACTGTCATAACTTAATAAGATATAATAAGAATAAGGCATGGCATCATACTGCTAAATAAACATGCACTTTCCTGAAAGATACATTACTGAAAGACTGTATGTCTCTTTAAAATTCCAAAATATGCCTCCATATCTGTGGTATTATGTATGCATAAAACTCACCCATGCCATGACCACTGATGCAGCCTCATTTAATCACAGATGTTAACTTTGGCAGCAGTTTGTTTTCATCTTTGTCACTGAGAATTTAATATCCACACACACACACACACACACACACACACACACACACACACACACACACACACACACACACACACACAC
>JAOUQZ010000030.1:2943414-2964180 GCA_028564935.1 Neosilurus hyrtlii
AGTACAGTTTTTGTATCTCAAGTTTTAAAGATGATCCTCCTCTAAATGGTGGCCTTTGGATGTGATTTCCAAAGGCTGCCATGGCTCAGTGGGTCGTGTCACATGGAACAGGGGCAATCTCCTGCTGAAAAGTAATCTTCAAGAATTTGTGGTTGATGATTTACAGCCCCACACAAAAAAAAATCACATGGGGCAGGGTCATGGGATTAGTCCGGCCTCCCAACATCGCCACGCAATGAGATCACCCGATCCGGAAACATTTTCCAGTGATCTTTGAGCTGTGTGCCGTATCTCCATATTGCTGTGTGCTCCTATCCATAGCATGATGGTGACTGAGGACATTTGGGGTTGAATTAGCACCACCTCTCCTGCCTCACAAAGTTGCATGTGTGCAGATCATTCTTTTATTCATTCATTTTCTGAACCGCTTAATCCTAATTAGGGTCACGAGGAGGCTGGCGCCCATCTCAGCCGACTCTGGGCGAGGGCAGAGTACATCCTGGACAGCTCGCCAGGCCATCGCAGGGCAGAAACACGCTGACGGCAATGCAGCCTACATGTGCAGATTATTATTTGATTATCCTTGCCCTTTTTTAAAAAAAAAAAAAAATCATCAGCTTCTCTTTTGTGCAAATCCAACAGGAAATCTAATGGTACACCCTAATGGTCTTCTACTGTATGCATTCTTTAACAGGAAGATCTTCATTGCTAACACATTTAGCACCTCCTTACTGATATTGGATTTCTAATTTAGATCCCTCAGCTCTATTGTTGAACATTCCCATATTTTTACACTCTGCACCTCCCACAGAGTGCATCTACTCGTAAGACAGTATTCCCGGGCACAGTTTTCATCATGCACAACAGCCTTAGTAAATACATCATTAATGTCAATCATTGCACGTGTATTTTGTGACTGCATCAGTTCATGTTTTCCACAGCACCGTCTCATGAACTTACAGTATAGTGTATGTTACATGCCATAATTTTGAAATAACACAAACCACAAGAGCTCAATTGTGTTTCAATTATCTCTAATAACACAACACTTGGGTGGCACAGTGGTGTAGTGGTTAGAAATTAGGCCTCACAGAAGGAAAATCCTGGGATCCCGCCCTGTGCTCAGTGACGGTGCTTCTGTGTGGAATTGGCGTGTTATCTTGCATGTGTTGGTTTCCTCCAGGTACTTCAGTTTTCTTCCACAGTCCTAAGACATGAACATGAGGCTGGATATTCCCATCAGCACTGGAGTGCATTTCAGGTTCTAAATCTGAAAACAGTCTACGGCATTCAGACATAACTCCTATGGACTCCTATGGACAAGAATTACATCTCTTTCTTCTCTCTTTCTTGTTCAGTTTCACCCACATACTGAGTGCACACCCAACAGCCTGTTACTTTTACATTTACAGCATTTGGCAGACGCTCTTATCCAGAATGACTTACAATTATCATTTTTATACAACTGAGCCATTGAGGGTTAAGGGCCTTGCTTAAGGGCCCAACAATGGTGATAGTGGGGATTAAACCGCTGACCTTCGGGTCAGTGACCTGTTGCCTTAACCACTAAGCCACCACTGCCACTGTAAGTGTACACTGTGTACAATGGAAACTTTGCAAAGTATTATCATAGCTTACCTGGGGCAGTGGTGGCCCAGTGGTGGGTGCCGGATTACTGATCCCAAGGTCGGGGGTTCAAGCCTCACTATCAGTGGGTTTTCACTGTTGTCCCCCAGTGGCGAGCTGTCCAGGGTGTAGATGGCGGCCAGCCTCCCCACGACACTAATTAGGATTAATCACTTCAGAAAATGAATGGATGAATGAATAGCTTATCTGGTTATTAAGCATGTCTGTTTTCACCCGAAGCCCAGTGGTATACTGGGTGAGAGTCACATGACCCTTTATTAACTCTGGCGTAAACCGCAGTTGCCGCTTCTGCCATGTTTGATCTCTATTTGTTAAGTCATCCTCCTCCTGTCTCTGATATCTTTGTCCATTCCTCTTGATGTGTATGTTACAACAGCTAGATGTTGTATGCTGTTCAAAAAGGACCAAACAATAGATTTCTTCATCCAGTAGTTGAGATGAGTGAAAACAATAGATTTCGACATCCAGGACCACACAGGGTACTCATTATCAAGCATGTTGTTGTGTGGCATATGTCCCTAAGTCTCAGACCCAGGACCTTCTTGCTGTGAGGTGCATGTCCTAAACACCACCACAGGTGCCGCCACGCTATCGATCCTCTGTATTCATACTGGGGTTTCTTCTCAGCATCCTAACTGCTGAATTTGGAAGACTTCTTTCCGGTATAAAGTCGGAGGTAGATTTGCAGGTGACAATAATGAACAATGAATAGAAACCCCTGGGTGAGCATAACGCCAAAACCTAACAGGCAAACAACCTCACCACATGCCACCTGTCACTCAAGCAAAAGGATGCTTGAGCCCTGTTCACTGCTGAATAAAACATGCAGACATTGTGTCAAATTCTATTGGGTTTTTGTACGGTCCACTTGTTGGCACCTTTGTTTCTTCTGATGTGTAGTGTGTACCTTGGGACTGTCTTCACATGATTTGAAAGCACTTTTGAAAGAAGGAGGATCTGCTGAAATCCCCTCTAGGGGAGACACTGGCTTAGTCATAGGGCTGTTGTTTACCA
Source organism: Neosilurus hyrtlii (assembly GCA_028564935.1). Taxonomy (NCBI): domain Eukaryota; kingdom Metazoa; phylum Chordata; class Actinopteri; order Siluriformes; family Plotosidae; genus Neosilurus; species Neosilurus hyrtlii. Next base: position 2,946,076 of record JAOUQZ010000030.1, read on the forward strand.
CATCCTGAAAGCACTGCCAAGTCACATCACAAGTGCCTATTTGTCAGTCTTAGGGACATTGCCAGTACCGGTACTGATGCATTACTCGATCACAACACCTACACACACTCGATTTAAGATGATAAATCACTGCTTCAAATAAGCTGCCATTCTAATGGTTGGGCTATCACGGTTGTGATTGGGTCACTAGCCCTCTATTTATAGCCTTCATGCTCTTTGTACAGCAGGAGATGAGCCTCATTGTGCTGCTGTTTTTAGTACAAGCTCCAGTTAAATAGAAACATCTGGATAGGCTGGAGGATGCATCTGAATGTATAGGACAGGCTTAACCATAGGCGCTGAAACATAAGCTGACCCCTTCCACCCACCCACACAACTGCTGTGCCATGGATTGTTATTATAGCCTTGGCAAGCATGAAATATTAATGTCACAAGCACGGCATAACAAAATAATTCACATCATATTTGGTTCCATCTGTTTGTTTGTATTTTTTATTATCTTTATTTATTTTATTTATTTATTTTTACAAGGTGCCTGTAGTAATGCATTACACAACATATAATAACTACTATTCTACAGTTAGACTTTTAATAGCTGTTTTATGCAATAACAATATAACATACAGTCTGTGTTATGCATACAAAAAATGGTTTTCTGTACAGGTCTTTGCAGAAACTCTACCTTCAGCTGGGAATAGAACAAATCTTTAGCTCCATTTGCCTAATCAAACATTCTGCAAGTGTGTTCCAGTTGATAGGATGCTTTATGCCTCTTGTCTGGTCTGTAATTATGTTTTATTAGGTCTTTGTAAAAGATTAAAACACTATTAGCACTGCACCAACCATCATACTCTCCAACTGCAGCCTTTGTTTAAAAATAACTTGTTTTATGGCACCCACTTTTAGTCACCTACACAATTACAGATAATGGAATTCAGGCCTGGTACAGTGGGCAGGAAAAACATTGATGGAACTGTGAAGGGGTTCGGGAAAGAGACGCAGAAGAAGGCAGAGGAGAGAACATTGTGTACGAGTATGGTGAAAATTATGCAAATGGGGAAATGCAGAGGACTGTCTTGAAAGGCAGCTTGTAAAAGAAGTGCACTCATAGTTTAGAATTATAATTGTAATCATTTTATGATTCTATATGTACAGACGTTACTCCTGTGCTACTCCTCATGCACTGATAAATCGTTTCTCTCACAGGTTGTGGAAACCAACTTGATCGCTTTTGATTGCCACTGGATCATCATTAATGAGGTAACATATTCACTACATTTATTTAGGCCAAAAAAGTGACTACTTCACTTGCACATCCTGTATATTCATACATTTTTATATGCTGTAAGATTTCCACAAGGGAACCTAGGCTCAGCATTTAACTCAAAGTGCTTTACTCCAAAGCGAACACACATACGTAAACAGTGAGCTCACACTGGGAGAGGTGGGCAACCACATTCAATACATCCATATATATCCGCCACAGATCCGCCTCAGCCCTTGAATGGTCTGCAGCTAGGCAGCCTTTTTTATTTGACATGGTAAAACAAATTTGGTAAATAATTTATACATTTCTCTGTAAATCCTGTACTTCCCTAATGAGCAAGCCTGTGGCGACGGTGGCAAGGAAAACCTCCCTCAGACGGCACAAGGAAGAAGCCTTGAGAGGAACCAGACTCAAAAAGAAAACCATCCTCATTATCATCCAGATAAAAATACAAACCATGTTGAAGAAACTTTGTTACAGTATAACATGAAGTCTAGTTGGTTATCTTATATACTGCCTGACCAAATAAAAAAGTCGCACACATGAATATGTTGTTGTTCTGGCTTTAGCCTTGCTTACAGCATGTAATCATCATGCCGTTGTTTCAACGGGTTCATTTTTCACTGACGTCTTGAATCGATGAGGGAAAAACTGAACCACTCCATAAAGTCTTCTCCAGCACATCCCGAAAACTTTCAGTAGGGTTAAGGTCAGGACTCTGGGGTGGTGATACATATGTGAAAATGATTCCTCGTGCTCCCTTAACCACTCGCTCATTATTTGAGTCCCCATTTTATATCCGTGCCATCAGGGAAGAAAAAGTCCATTGATGTAATAACCTGCTCATTCAGTACATTCAGCTAGTCAGCTGACTTCATTTTATTGACACTTTAACATTGCTGAGCCTTGACCTGACCTACTGGAGCAACATGCTGTGATCAAGGATAAATGCCCTCCATGAAAATATTAGTGTGCAACTTTTTTTTTTTTTTTGACCCAGCAGTTTAGCTATAATGGTCATTGTAGTCTTAAATCATTATACTAAATGAGTTTATATCACCAGTAGTGAAAAATTATCTTCATAGTTTCTGAGTGTATATTTAGGTCCACATGGATCATCATCAGCAGGAGTGAGGAGCTTCTAAGATTTTAACTCCAACCAGTAATAGCACATTTGTATGAATTACAAGATTTAAAGAGCAGAAGGACCAGGTTCACTCATATCTCAGAAGTAGCATGTGTACCTTAACAAACATGTGTGCGCACACATACACACACCTACGCGTGCACACACACACACACACACACAGAGAAAGAGAGAGAGAGAGAGAGAGAGGTTGTTAGGGTATGCTCATAACAGTATAATGACTAAAGAGCTTATTGGTCCTGAGTGAAAGCAGGGACTCCAGCATGACTGACTATGATAGCATGAAAAAGAGAACCAGAAGGAAGACAGGCACTGTGACCTAAGGCAATCAGCCACTAGACTGTTAAGTGACCTGAATGAGAAATGCACTGTGTTCTGACACCTTTCTCTTATACACCAACATTAACAGCTTTAGCAGTTTGTGCTACAGTAGTTCTTCTGTTGAATGTACGAATCTTCACTCCCCACTCCCATCAGTGATCCTTGGGCAGCCATGACACTCTTGCCAGTTCACTGGTTGTCCTTTCTTGGATCACTTTTGGCAGTAATTTACCAGTGCATACAGGAACACTCCATGAAAACTGCCGTTTTGGAGAGTAATATTCATAATCCATTCATTTAGCCAAAAGAATATGGCCCTTGTGAAAATTATTTGAATCCTTGAGCTTGCTCATTTTTCATACTTTGAACACATCAATAATTTCTGTCTAATGCATCTCATGTCTTAGTTAGTGCTTCTGTAACAAGATATACAATGTTTATTACTTCTCAATGGTCATAATGTTTTATTGTAATAGGTAATTAGTCTTTCTAATGATTATTTGCTAAAGTTGAAGTGAATTTTACTGAATATGTTGTAATATACACTAATACATTAATATTCACTGAGCCTGAGACAAATAAATGTTTCAGTATATACAACATAAAAATAATAATCAAATAAACAAATATAAGATTTTTTTATGGTTTATTTTTACATTTTTTGCACTGCATGGTGGCATAGTGGTTAGCACATCCACCTCACAGCAAGAAGGTTTTTGGTTCAAGTCCAGGGATCGACAAGGGTGTTTGTGTGTGGAGTTTGCATGTTTTTTCCGTGCTTGCATGGGGTTCCTCTGGGTTTTCCGGTTTCCTTCCATAGCCCATAGATATAAGCACATTAGGCTATTTGGCTGTTCCAAATCCAAAACTTTACTCCATTAACTGATGTCTCATCAGGAGTGGTACAGTGACACATTGCACACCCAGTTTAAACCTTCATGTGAGCTGTCTGCACCATAAAAGTATCATTGTATTTTTTGGATGGATTCTTTTTGCAGAAAAAAAAAATATGGAAGACTTTGTCCCTGTATCGACCATCAATGATTCAACCAGATCTCCGTAAACTATCTTTATCCTCTATCCCTTGTTCCAGCAGAATTGGAACAGCTTAGATCAGCGACTGTATTCTCCAAGCTGGATCTGTGGAGTGCTTATAATCCTGCATGCATCGGTCCTTGTGATAAATGGAAGATGGAGTTTAGCACCACCACAACCCACTACGAATACTCTGGGATGCTGTACGGGCATTTGGCATCCCCTCACTCTTCCAGCATCTCATAGACAGAAAGTCTCTTAAGTGACATGCTTGCCAAATTTGTTATAGTGTACATTAATCACATCTCGATCTACTATTCACCCACTAAGAGAGCCATGTCAACCATTCTAAACAAGTCGTCTCCTGCCTTCTCAATCACCGACTGTGTGTTGCGGATAAAAAATGCTAATCGTACGTCCCCAAGGTCATATTTCTTGGGTACATCAGCCAGTACAGTTTTTCTATGGATTCAGCTAAAGTTTCAGCTGTTATATCATGGCCCACACCTACAACCGCAGCACAGGGCCTCTCATTATACATAACACCCAGTCTCCTCACCAATCTGTCCAAGACACCTCACTACTATCCTCATAATGTGTGATCGTTTCTTTTGTTTTGATTGATCATGATCTGTGCATGATCTGTTTGTTTAATGATTTCCTGGATCTGCGTACAGTAGCACCTGGGAGCTAGTTTACGAATGCTAATTAAAAAAATAGCAGATTAAAAAAGTGCCCTGCTGTGGTAAGGCTGGCAAGCTGGTAAGGGTGTACCGGATAAGGGTGTAGTTGTATAAGATAGGTGTCGGCCTTCCCACTACCCTAATTAGGATTAAGTTGTTAGAAAATTAATGAACAGATAAAAACAAAAAAAAGTAAGACATTGTTGTCATGTTCATCCTGGCTTGCTGCACTGCATGATGGTCAAGCCAGGATGAGGAGGCAAGGCTAGGTCAAGTCAGGTAGAAGTAGTTACTGGTAAATTTTCCTATTAAAAAATTCACATAGAATACATTTCTTTTTTTTACATTTAACTGCATATTTTGCATATTGGGTAACATTTGCATTTTTAATCATCTGTGTATTAATTTAATAATGTAAGCTTTTAGGAAATAAACTAAACAAGCAAAAAACATTTTAAATGTAAATGCATATTTATTATTTATAAGTGTAACTCTCATAAATTTGTAATCTGAATCATGTAATACGAGCTTCCTAACCAAATTGACTTCACGGTAGACTTGACTTTTTTTTTTTTATTATTTTCCCATACTACTTCCCTTTTGTCTTTTTTATTCTGACTTGGATTGGAAGTAATGTGCATTACTGTGCATCTGCAAACGATAGTAAAAAAATTAAAAATCAAAGCTCTGTGAGTGCTTCTGTGAGCACATACAGCTTGGAAAAAGTTTATACTGAGGGAGTTCAAAAAGATATTGTATTCTGAATGGTAATGATAATCCCAGTCACGGTGCATATGTATCAACCAACTATGTGAGACCTACACTCCTGGACAAAAAGAATGAGCCATGACTGTATTTACCAAAATGTTAGTAACTATTAACTATATCATACGTGTGAATTCTATTAAATAGTCACAATGGAATTGCTTTCGCATCTGGAAATGTCCAAATTCGTCCACTTGTACCTGACAGCATCCCGAAGTTCAGTGGTGTTACTACACTTTTGTCCAACTAATTCATGTTGGATGTTTGCCCAGATCTTCTCTATTGGGTTCAAATCTGGACTCTATCCCGGCCAAAACAGGAGCTTAATGCCGTTCTTGTCCAGTCACGTGTTAAGTGGCCTTGGCGGTGTGGGCTGGGGCGATTATTAGTTATAAAACTAATTATTTGATATAAATCAGCTGGTGTTAGACAAGCCATCACCATGAACTGGTAATAATGTATTCTTGGCTGTTACATACATTTGCTGCTATGCATACAAATATGTAATTTTAATGTTGGCTCAGTTTTTTTACTTTTTATTTTTTTTTTGCCCAGGAGTCTATGCTTTACCTATACAGAGTTTACACTGTATTCACTGATGCACTGTTCATTGGACGCTTGTTTGTTGGAGACAATGCACATGGAGCAGGGCACACTTGAAATCATAAAAGTAGATGGCGCATGTGGCTCGACTAGACGGAAATCCAGCCGGCTGCTGGCATCATTTGAATGCTCTGTGCTCTCCTCTTCTCACTGACTTCCTGAATGTCAGCACAAGTGCATCACAAAAACAAATAATTTAAATGTTTGTATGAAATGAATATTCATAAAAACACACTATCCATGTCTTTCAAATACTTTATAGGGTCATTCAATGTCAAATCACCCAATGTGAGTACATTCCTGGACTATCGATTCTAAGTACTTGTTAAAAGCATTTTTATAGAACAGGCACACAGAGCTTCCTCTGACCTTGTGTGAGATATTTTGTTAGTTTTGATAGTTTGTCCGTAGTTCACTAGGACCGAGCACGCACTCGTGGACTGCCGACAGACAAACACACAGTTTTCCCATCATATATATATATATATATATATATATATATATTACACAGTCTCTTTTATGTTATCTGGTTTTCTGGGATATATATATACCATTTTCTAATTTTTACTGAGTATTCTTATTTGAGTACTCTTATTTACTACCACCTTATTAATATGGACTATTTATCAAATCTCTATTAACGGCTATCCCATAATTATTATTATATAGTAATTATGACATAGTAGGGCTGTTATGTTGCATTAATATTATTTTAACATGGCAGAATAATAATAAAGTATAAAATAAAACACATAAGATTGAGGAATAAAAAAAATCCACTGTCATTTGATCGCATTGACAGCTGGCTGAACCAAAAAAAACCAACAACACCAAAATTACAACCAGGCCTGGCTTTTTTGTCTGGTTGAGACCAGGCTAGTTGCACAGAATAAATATCCATGGCAACTTATGTGCTTTTGTGAACCAAATCAAGGCTAAATTCTACCACTCATCTCTCACTTACTCATTTGCTAAGCCGCTTAATCCTATTGGGGTCAGGGGGAGGCTGGAGCCTATCTCCACCATCTCTGGGTGAAGGCAGAGGTACACCCTGAACAGCAGGACCAACACTCCCACAACCAGTCAGACTCACGTCCATACCTAGGGGTTAGTTGGAAAATCCAATTAGCCTAATGTGCATGTCTTGGGACTGTGGGAGAAAACTGGATTACCCAGAGGAAACCCACCTTAACAACAAAGAACATGCAAACTTTACTAGGATTAATGCAAATCATCCCATCTTAATCTGCCAGCCAGGTTTTGTACAGGAAACCCCCCAAATACCCCACCCCACCACCCACTTGGCTCTGACCTTGATCAAGGTTGGTGTATTTTACACACACAATAAAAAATAAAGCGTTTACTTTACACTTGCATCCCCTCATCCTCCTGCCTCATATTTATATATTCAGAGCAGTTAGGGGTTAGGTGCCTTGCTCAAGGGCACTTCAGCCATGGCTGTGGAGGAAGGGAAGGTGGAGCTCACTCCCCCACCGCCACACATTTTTCCTGCTGGTTCGAACCAGCAACCTTTCGGTCCCAAAGCCACTTCTCTAACCATTAGGCTACAGCTGCCCACCGTGACCACAGAGGAGTCCTTCCTCTCCTCTGGTTTCATGGATGCCTCCTATGCCAATCGGGGCATTAGCTATTCTAAATTGCTCCTATGCATGAATAAGTGTGTAAATGTGTGCAATGCATTGCTATAAACTGACAACCCATCCATGCATTGCATAAGTATTCAGAGGATTAACTCTTGATCTACTTCATGCTCAGGATAAAGTGATTACTGAAGAATAAATGAATGATAAACTGAATGGATAAATTCATGCAAGATTAGTCATTTCTGAACATGGGGATATCTGCTATGGTTACGTTAAATAGTAATCAAGAAATGGGAAAACTCCAATATCCAAATCCATGAATATATAATTCATGTCACAGTCATAGTCACATGATAATAGAAACAATATCACATTGTGAGCTCTAAATTATCTATGGCATGACTACTTACATTGCATGCCTGGCCTGACTTGACAGCAATCTAAGGGTAAGAAAAACTGACAAAACTGTACCTCAAACTAGGCCATAACCCTGTAGGCTTCTATTTATGTCATTCTGATTTAACTCTACTAATTAAGCATCAAGAGCCTTTTGCATTTGTCAGCTAGGGGTAAAAACAGTAACTGGGCTATGACATTTTCAGGTTCATGTGAGTGTGCCTGCCCTCTAAAGTGCCATCAACTAAGTTTCTGAAGTATGAGTCAACTATTCAGAGGAAATCATGGAGCGCTTTGTTTAAAAGTATGAAAAGACATTTCCTATTTGAGAATGGTGAGCATAGAGGTGTGCGTTCCACCCACAAAAATGAGTGGCATCAGGCACTGTTTGACCTACGTGCTTCAAAAAGTTGTCCCTTACTATGTGGGTAGAACCCCAGCAGCATTATGATGACTTGCTTTATGAAAGCCAGTCACTGGGAATTAAGTTGTCACAGGTAAAAATGAGTAATTCCCCACAGTGAGACTTGTCAGATGGCGCGATTTGGCCACATCTGCTCCAATCTCATCAACCCTGATCTATGTGCTCTGGCCCTCATGACATCAAAAAAACACGGCTTTGGGGTTAAATTAGTACAATCTCCTCCTTGGTTCACATAAGGAATGAGACAGTGCTCATTTTCACTTTTGCTTTATTCTCCTTACTTTATGACTGCACTCACCTTCTTCCCTTAGATGAGCACCCATCTGGGAAATATCTATAATATGAATGGCTATTATAAATGGATGGTCTACTTTGTCTCTGGCAGCAGTTATACAGAGAGTGTGAATGAGGTGACCTCCGCCTAACAACAAAAGGAGGACAGTGGCCTTGCTGGAAGAATAAATAGTTGACTGTTTGTCTATAAGACTTGTTGTGTACCTGGAAAAATTACTAAAAGACGAGAGAGGCTTTTGGTTCTCAAGAATTTTATTTATTTTTTTTTTGTAGGATTTATCTTGAACTGAAAGTCTGTCAATGTCAGAAGTGCTGCTGTTCCAGCTAATGATGAAGAAAAAAAAAAAAAAGGATGGCTTGGTGCCCTTTTGTACTATAGAAATAAATCCAACATTCCGCCACCATGCTGTGAAATTCGGAGCCAGATTTTGTGGATTAGAGACAATAGAGTTTCTGCGTGAAGTTTGCATGTTCTCCGTAGGCTATGAAGGTTTTCTCTATGTACTTGTTTCCTCCCACAGTTCAAAGACATGTACATTAGGGTAACTGGCTGTTTCGGTTTGCCATTTATTGTGAATGGTTGAGTGTGTCTTGCCGTGCGATGTTCTGGTGAGCTGTTCAGGGTGCACCCTGCCTACACTCAGTCTCTGCTGAGATAGGTGTTTTAGTATATATTACTAAAAATTTTGATGGATACTTGTTTTAAAAATGTAAAAATAACCAATAAAAATAATTTTAGTTGTTTTTTTTTTTTTTTAATTTAATTTTTTTTCATGGTCCCCCATTGTATATACTGAAACAATAGACCTTAGGCTTGCTGGATATCACCGAATAGCTCTCTCGATATACTGTCTCGGAGACTGTTATACGATATGCACTTTGCCTTTAGCGAATAATTATGTTTTCAGAGTTGAGTTAATTGTGTGTAGTGAACATTTAATGCTCCCTTTTGTATGTTAAATTATACAGTATTCAGTATTCAGACCACAAAAGTAACCACAGAATTAAGCACTGTTTGAAAGCCATGTAAAAGTTACACATGGAATAGAATTTGCTTAAAACAGAGGAAAAAGTCTATTTTTCCTGTCCAGTAATTAGAACAGTATTGGATCTGGGTTACTGATCCGAAGGTAGGGGGTTTCAATCCCCAGTACCACCATGCTGCCACTCTTGGGCCCATGAGCCTTAATTCTGTTGTATAAAAGTAATAAATATAAGTCGCTCTGGATAAGAGCATCTGCCAAATGACGTAAATGTGAATGTAAGGAAGAGTGTCATCTATGGTCCAAGTACATTTTCTGACAGCTGTAACCATAAAACAGTATGTCCTGCTGTTCATGATTTGAACTGTAAACACAATCAGAAAATAATCTAATGATCTGCTGTTCAAGGCCAATATAAAGATCACACTGGACTTTATAAACAGCACTGTCCCTTTTAATCCAAAAAATCTAAAAGGGTTTCTTTTCTAATATGCAGGGCATCCTAATAAGAGGAACTGGTTTTCATAAAGACTGATATTACCTTAAAATCAGCCATAAGTCAAAGTAAAGTAAAAGTAACCATAAGTCAAATCATCAACACATTGTTTGTGTGGCCAAAAAAATTGCCATTATTATATATTGTTATATACGCAATATGATTTAATGTCTTATCTCTATATTTATTACACACAAATAAATCTAACAGCATAACAAAACAAACAAACAAACAAACAAACAAATAAATAAATAAATACAACAATTATAGGATGTGCTATTTTATAGCTTTTCAGATACATATGGGAGAGGCAACACTGTGAAATTAAAACATTTATAGATTGAAATATTTGCAATGATTGTAATAATTAAAACTACGAATGCCAAATAAATTAAATAAATAGATAGAAAGATAGATAGATAGATAGATAGATAGATAGATAGATAGATAGATAGATAGATAGATAAATAGATAGATATATAGATAGATAGATAGATAGATAGATAGATAGATAAACAAACAAACAAATAAATAAATAAATAAATTAGTCTCCTACTAAATATATTTTTTCATGCTTATCATCTTCATATTCATCTCAAATTTATTTTCTGTATATATCTGTATAACTAATGGGCTTACGGAGAGTAAGTCTCTGGGTGAAGGCAGGGTGCACCCTGAACAGCTCGCCTGTCTATCGACGCCATCATTCACATTCACACTCACACCTAGAGGCGATTTGGAACAAGCAGTTAGCCTAATGTGCACGTCTTTGCACTGAGGGAGGAAACCGGAGTACACAGAGGAAATCCATGCAAGTTATAGGAGAACCTGCAAACTCCATAGAGAAGCGCCCTTGCTGAACCTATGACTCGAACCCAGGACCTACATGCTGTGAGTGCTAACCGCTAAGCCACTGTGCCACCCTCATTCATATAATTTCATTAAATTTTTCTGTCTTTTTTTATTTTTCTGCTTGTAATTTACATTGTATTGCACTTGACAAAAAAAAACAAAAACAATTTCCTACAGCAGTCAGTAATAATTATAATTAATATCATTATTATTATTATTATTATTATTATTATTATTATTATTATTATTATTATTATTGTTATTATTGTTATTATTATTATTATTATTATTGTTATTATTATTATTATTATTATTATTATTATTATTATTATGTTTTATCTTTAGTTTCATATTTAAATGTGCTGTTAGGGGGAAAAAAGAGAAAGAAAACTTATTGGATGTGGCAATCTCATAAGCATGCACTCCACTCGAGTGATTTGCATATTCTGAATGGGAAGCCCATAAAATCGACTTAAGCAGCTGCAAAAGCTGTCTCTGAATATGCATCACTTTCTCTGAGTAAATATTGATGTAACTTTTTGACTTCGTTTACTGACTCTGAATTTGGCCCCAAATGCCCCAAACATACTTTGAGGTTCAGTCCCAGAAAAGAGTATTTTAGAACTCATTCCTCTCACTATTCCTCACTCCAAAACCCCCAGGTAATTCTTTGTACCTTCATGGATAATATTATCTGTTATGGGTAACAGATGAAGGTACTCTGATGGGTTAGAAAAGGGTCTGGATGAGTAACTCTCTTTCTGTGCTCCATACCTCACTGCACAGCGTTAAAATACTAACACTTAACTAAAAAGTTGCATCAGTGTTGCGTAACACTGGTCCCATTCTCACTCCAGTGAATTACCTTCCCAATCAGTTCACATTCATGTATGATTTCTCTTGACAGGAGATCCCAGATCTGGATGTGCAGGAGCTGGTGATGAAGTCTATAGGACGTCTGACGGTCATCCGACAGACATTCCCTCTTCCTCAGAACACCAGCCAACAATGTGTGCGGAACAACCATCGTATCAACAACTCCCTCTGTAACCCCAAAGACCCCAAGGCTCAGACATTAGAGGTATTTCCCTTTCTGTTCTCTTTTTCTCACATCTGTTCTTACCGTACCTGTCTACAGATTCTTGCTCTTATCAGTACCATCCTGTAGTGAGATTTTAATGCTTACAATATGGCATTATTTGAAATTTTGATCCTCAATTTGTTTGTAATTATTGGTTGTGATGAAGGTTGAGCAAGTCATAGCAAGCCAAAACATAAGGATGCTTGTGTGAACAAATGAATTTTCTGAATGGTTAGGCAAGTAAAGATGCCTCCCTGTTCTTATTAGGTGGATGTTAGAGCTGCACATTAGACCCCGTACAGCTACAACTGAATACTCAGCGTGTACTAATGTCGGTTAAAGAAACAGAATGTAAAGCAGTGAGGTTCTGGAACTGGAATTTAGTTCGACCAGTTCAAAGGCTGTTTGACAATCTACGGTGGCTGTCAGTTGTCACACACCTTCACCAAAATAGATTGTAACCCCCATGAAGGGAGACCTGCACCCCATTTTGATATAAACAGCTTGTTCTAAGGTAACGAAAACTTGACTCCTTTTTTTAATTATTATTAAAAATGGATTAATTTTTATTCATTTATTTATTTAATTATTACACTTTGTCACAGGCAGATACAATAAAATGAGAATAATGACAAGAATGAAATACTTGTTACATTGCACCACAAAATTGCCCTGCGACGGCCTGGTGGGCTGTCCAGGGTGTACTCTGCCCTCGCACAGAGTCGGCTGAGTTGGGCGCCAGCCTCCCTGCCACCCTAATTAGGATTAAACGGTTTAGAAAATGATTGAACATAGCACCTCAGAATGTCACATAAGTTAAAAATCACAGTTAAAAATATGCAGCCAAAATGTCATATTATATGACAAGATTTATACATCCAGTGACAGGTTTGGATAAAACAAGTGCATAGCACCTCTAAAAGCCAATGTTTATAAGAAAAAAAGGACAAAATTTTAGAAAGTAATATTGAATTATTATTAAATTATTTGTATTATCATTTTTTAATGAATTGAACTAAATTAGGGCACGGCGGTAGGGTGCTGGCTTACTGATCCGAAGGTCGGGGGTTCAAATCCCTTTATCACCAAGTTGCCACTGCTGCCCCAATGCAGCAAACTGGGTTATCAAAGGCCGGTCATGTCTCTCACTGTCTGTAGTGAGAGGCATGTAAAAGAACCATTGCTGTCGTGTGAAAACGCCACTGGGTTGCCGTGTTTTTGCCCTGCGATGGCTGGGCTAGCTGTCCAGGGTTATTCTGCCCTCACCCAGAATCGGCTGAGATGAGCACCAGCCTTCCCGCGACCCTAATTAGGAATAAGCAGTTCAGAAATTGAATGAATGAATAAATATAATTATTATTACTTAATTATTATTTATTGATGTACATATTTTTGCTAATAGAGTCTCCAAAATATTACACTCTGTACCTCTAGGTACCAATAATACGAGGGAATAGTAAGCAAACAACTCACATGTGTAACATCCGCTAGCTTCACTTCGGTCTGCCATTTTATCTTTTCCCTACTGAACTCCTTCAAACTTTCACAGGCTTCAGCTGCATTATGGGATACCTTAGTGTAGCACAGTGAGCTATGTCCGGATGCTACAGATTTAGTGCATCCTCCAGGTACTGTTCAGCTACTGTTAAATTCCTACAGAGTATTTGGGCTTAAAGTAAATTCTCAACTTATTTCATTCATTCATTTTCGATACCGCTTAATCCTAAATAGGGTCGTGGGGAGGCTGGCGCCCATCTCAGCCGACTCTGGGCGAGGGCAGAGTACACCCTGGACAGCTCGCCAGGCCATCGCAGGAAGAAACACTCTGACTGTTATGCAGCTACTCTTGACAAAAATCAGCAATGGTTCTTTTACACACCTCTCACCACAGACAGTGAGAGACACGGCTGGCCTTTGATAACCCAGTTAGCTGCACTGGGGGCTCAACTGATTTATTAAATTTAATATTTAAATGCTGTCTCATCTTGTATTTGTTTAGTGATGTCCAGAGAGTGCACTTAAATACAGTATTTTTGACTACTACCCTCCAGTGACTGGATTTCTTATCCATGATATATGTGTGTGAATGTGTGTGTTCATATCGTGTGTGTATGTTAGAGCAGTGGAGAGTGATGCATTTAGTCAAGGCTTGTTTGGTAGGAATGAGGGAGAACAGATCGGAGATCAGGAGCTCAGGCCAGGAGACGACCAATTTCACACAGCTCTGGAGCGTATCATCCATCTCCTGTCTCTCTCTTTGTTTATCTATCTGTCTGTCTCTTCCCCGAATGCACACACACACACACACACACACTCCCCTCACTGGCTCCCTCTGGACCAGTGATTACGCCATGAGGAGAGGCTGTCGCACTTAGGATTCCTCTCGCCTCTCCTGATTCCAGTTCCTCCACCTCCACCCATCCCCAACCCGCTACCACATCATGAAGCTGCTGGCCCTAAAAGAGAATGAATTTCCTGCAACCTTTAAATCAACTCCCCACTGAGTTTGCTCTCTCAAAACACAATGTGATTTCCTCTCCAAGATGAAAACTTGCAAGAATTCGGGGAAACCACAGAGCAAATTCAAAAGTAATGATGGAACCACTCCATAATAGACAGGATTGGCAGTCGAGGATCTATTCCAAGGCTGTTGTTCTTTTTGTCAGTCCACTGTCTGGATGGTTCCCACTGAGCTTTTAGAAATGTTCTTGTTGCGTCAGAATCTTTGCTCGAGCCTGGTGGATGTGCGGCTCATCTCTTTCGCAGACTCCTGTGTATTTCTTGAAAGAGAAACTGTGCGAAATCTTAAACTGCATTGTCTCTCACTTGGATCATTTCTGTCTTGGTCTTTATAAAAAGCTTATAAAAATATATTTGGGAAATCCCACTAATCCATTTATTGCAAAGGCTAAAAGGCAGATGAATTTGTATCACCACTGTTGGGCCCTTGAGCAAGGCCTTTAACCCTAAATTGCTCAGTTTTATAAAAATGATAACCCTAAGTCGAAACTATGGTAACTATAAGTTCTGGATAAGAACGTCCGCCAAATGCCGTAAATGTGATGGGTAGGTGAAAACAAATGCAGTGCTACATGCCCTGCTTTGGTCTAGGCCATTCTTTTTCAGGGCATTTTTCCTTATTGTTATTAGCTTTCCAGTACATGACTGGCACTAAATATTTAGTAAGACTCGAAGACATCAAATACACTTTTTGCAGAAATAACTTAAGGGATCCTTCCAGAAACTAACGTTTTAATTTATTTGAATAATACTATTATTAGGGTCACTAGCTGGAGCCTATCTCCGCCTACACTGGGCTAAGATGGGGTGCACCCTGAACAACTAGCCAGAACATTGCAGGGCGAACACACACACATACATACACACACCCATTCATACTTACTCACTCCTAGGGGCAATTTGGAACAGCC
Source organism: Neosilurus hyrtlii (assembly GCA_028564935.1). Taxonomy (NCBI): domain Eukaryota; kingdom Metazoa; phylum Chordata; class Actinopteri; order Siluriformes; family Plotosidae; genus Neosilurus; species Neosilurus hyrtlii. Next base: position 2,961,458 of record JAOUQZ010000030.1, read on the forward strand.
AATGGGACTAATGTGGATGTCTTTGGACTGTGGAAGGAAACCAGAGTACCTTCTTTCTGGAAGGAAGATGTGCTAACCACTACATTATCGTGCCACCCCATAATGTTTTCTTATTTTTTGCATTGGACTGTCAGATATTATAATATGTTAGCACTGTATATGATAATAAACAGGTTCATCAGCAGAATATAAGGATTTAAAGTGAGTTTAAACTGACAACAGGTTTTACAGGTTTAACACTTCATCAAGCTTTTTGCAGTGCTCAGTCACCTAGCCATTAAACACAGGAAAAACAAATGCATCCACATAACCGCTAGACTTTCTGTCCTTACATTTTGTAGAGGGCAAAAACACAACAAGCTGTATAAACTCATGTTTAGAATTAATGGACGCACTAATTTTGTCTGTGATTAGGCCAGGTCAGTCAGCAGCCGGTGACACAGATGGAATTTGAACACGGGGCGTGACAACTACAAATAATACTGCTGGAGTTGCTTTTTAATTCTTTTTAAGCTTGCAATCAGGTTAACATGTAGGCAAATATGATGCTTTTGCTTTATATGCATAGCTCTGCTATGTTGTCAGATATTCCATGCAGAAACTTTTTTTTTTTTAATGAAATACGACATTCACCACCTGGGATAGGGCAGTTTGGTGGTTAGTAGTGGTGGATACGTTCTCCCTGTGCCTGTGTGGGTTTCCTCATGGTACTCCGCTTCCCTCACACAGTCCAAAGACATGAACGTTTGGTTAATTGGCTGCTAATTGATTTGTGTTGGGCCTGTGATGGTCTGGGAAACTATTTGGTTTGTTCCTACCTGTTCACCTAAATTGCCCCTAGGTGTGTGTGTGTGTGTGTGTGTGTGTGTGTGTGTGTGTGTGTGTGTGTGTGTGTGTGCGTGCGTGTGCGCGCACACACACACACACACACACACACACTTAGGAGTATCACTTAGGATGACAGTCCTGATGTTTCATGCATGCAGAGACTTCGAGACCTAATGAGTAGCGTCCGTATATAGATAATCACACATAAACAGTGTTACCTGACCTGAATGGCCATGCATGTGAAATTAGTCTAGAAAATTAAGCCGTTACCTAGAAAAATAAAGTAACAAAGAAACAATGACTTTCATTCCCTTTAGCTATTATGTATTCTCACTACTGCACTGATTCTGTGTGAAAATGACCTCCAGGTTGACTACATTTTCGTTTTCACATCTTTCCACCCATCTGTCAGCCCCTTAGGGTGGCACCACAGATGCTAGGCAGAAAAGATAAGTAAGATGACACTTGCACAGGGTCCACATACAGTACACTAACCTACATCATCCATGCTTACGATGCAGGTCAACATGATTAAACCCAAATGAACATGAAGTATCGAGGCTTGGATGTGATAACGGGCGTTGCGTGTTGTAAATGAGTACCCAAGTCATGCTACAAACACCCTCATCCGGCCAAAACAGAAAGAAAGAATCAAGGAAAACCTTAAATAAAATAGTGCATTTGGTTCCACCATAAAAACAAGAATCATGGAGTGATTGCGACATTGATGGAGTGCCGTGTTGCGTCACAGCTCATAAAGCTTCGCTTAGTGTTCCTAACATCAATGCAAAAATAACCCACATTTATTTTCTGATTATCGTATAGAGAAACATTGCATGTAGTTTGCTTGACATTTTCATTTAAATTTGAATTTGTAAACACATATGAGCCTAGGACGACTGACCACAAATATATGAATTGAACTTAAATATGGATATGAGCCCCCCGCTCACTATTTGATTAGATTCACAGCACAGGTTTCAATGGTACAGAATCTGACTGGTATGAAAAGAAACCAGGAATCATGTGAGATTAAAAAATAAATTAATAAAATCTTGAGGTAACAGGAGATATTATGCCTTTTCCACTTTTTTAACCCAGGTGGAGCTAAGAATTAGAGGTACATCATGGAAGAGAGTTGGATTAAGTGGTGGCCATGTTGTCGGCAGGCTTGTCCATGGTTGCTAATGGCCCAGAGTTTACTTGCTAATGGATATCATGTAAACATTGTGTTGAGTGTTACAATCAAGCACAGCACAAACATAAATAAGAGGAGAAAAAAATCTTAAATTAAATTAAATTTCCAACAGCTTGGCCTTTAACTTGTTACTGACACACATTAATATGGTTCTAGCTGAGCTTTTGGGAGAAAGGATATAACTGGAGATTATCCGCTGCTTTCTCAATAGGCTGGTAGTTCGGGGAGTTCATGAGACATGCTGGTGAAAGAAAGAATATTTTAACCCATAGAATTCGGTTGGTGAAACACACAGACAAGACACAATAACGTGGAGCGTCAGATTTCATTCTGAATCAGATTTATAGTCTTGATGAAGTCTAGTCTCTGTAGAAGTCAAATAGAAGTAAGGTATATGTTGACAGAAATAGCGGGAAGTAAGCATATGTAAGTCAGTCTCACCAGTTAACATGAAAACCAGGTAAACAGGAACAACAGACCATTGTGTGGGTGAAAGAAGTTCTTTAAACTCTTGCTGATTGTTCATATAAACATTCATTCATTTATTCATTCATCTTCTTCCGCTTTATCTGGGGTCGGGTCATATGGGCAGCAGCCCAAGCAGTGAGGTGCAGACGTCCCTCTCCCCAGCCACTTCCTCCAGCTCTTCCAGGGGGACGCCAAGGCGTTCCCAGACCAGCCGAGAGATGTAGTCCCT
>JAOUQZ010000030.1:2964280-2976102 GCA_028564935.1 Neosilurus hyrtlii
GGGGGGGGGGGGGGAAAAAAAAAAAAAAAAAAAAAAAAAAAAAAACATATTCAAAACTGTGTCTATGATGGAATTTTTCGTCACGCAACAAGTGAGTTTTGTATGACACCCGCAACTGTCTGAGGAATCTGTCCGATTTTCTGTTGTATACCTGTTATGTGATGTGTATGACTGGGGTTTAAGGTTCACTCATCAAGAAGGGGAAACAATATTTCTGAGACTTAACCATGACATGGTTGCTGGATCCAGATTGGCTGATTTTAAATATTTCAGAAACTAGTCATCGCAAGAAAATTCCACTCACATACAGTATTTATTGTTTACTTAAAATTGTGCAAAATCACACAACATTGAGTTTTCTGTCACAAAGATTACACTTATTTCCTGGACTGATGTTTGATGAAAAAAATTAACTAAAGCTCTTAAACTCCAGGACTTTGTGTTGTACCACTGCTACATGATTATTTTCCAAACCGCTTTATTCCTTATTAGGTTATAGGGAAGTTGGATCCCATCCCAGCTGACTCTGGGCGAAGGCGGGGTACACCCTGCACAGCTCACCAGACCATTACAGGGCCAACAACACACACAACCATTCACAGTCACACCTAGAGGCAATTTGTAACAGCCAGTTAGCCTAATGTGCATGTCTTTGGACTATGGAAGGAAACCGGAGTACCTGGAGGAAACCCACGCAAGCACATGTAAAACATCCAAACTCCACACAGAAACACCCTCACTGAGCCCAGGACCATCTTGCTGTGAGGTGGACGCTCTAACTCTTCTACACCCCCCTGCCATCCGACAAATGATTATCTGATTGGTAAACTGCATAAATGAACAGGTGTACAGGTTCATCTAATTAAAGTGGATGCTGAGTGGATATTGGTATAGGCAAGGCACAAAAAATCGTATTTTCTTAAATTCATGAATGTTTAATAGTCTTACCATATCAATTCCAAAATTAATTCACTAGGCTGTTTTTATTTATTTATTTGTTTGTTTGTTTGTTTGTTTGTTTATTTAAAAACAAAAGATCTGTTCAGACTTAATTCTGCTACGTTATACTGATAACATTGCCTTCCTTTTAATTACTAGGGTTTTTTTTTTTTCGCTGTCTGCTTCAGATGGTGTTTCTCACCTAGCTCTTCGTTTGTGATTGTTAGCTCAGATGTGAATAGCTTGCAGCATAGCCAACTAGCCTAATGTGCATGCGTTTGGTCTGTGGTGAGGAAACCGGAGTACCAGGAGGAAACCCAAACAAGCAGTACCTTCTTGCTGTAAGGCAGACATGCGAACCGCTACGCCACCATGACCCTGGTTAAGCAATACTGACATCCTCATGCGTTTTTGTCATATCAATAAATATTTAATATCGGTTTTAAAAATGTGAAATTTAGGAGATCATTATTATGACTAGTTTGTAGTTAATTATTAATTAATTAGGTTTTAAATAACTATTTTTATTAATTTTTTTATGACAGTTGGGTTCAATCGACAAATCAGGTGTTCATTAATTTTCTATAACAGCAGCACTAGTTGTGAGAGTACATATGCACTCACTTTCTTAATCATTCACTTCTTTGCTGAACCACTTAATCCTACTAGGGTCACGGGGAGGCTGTTGCCTATCTTAGCCAACACCTGGCAAAGGCGGGGTACACCCTGAACAGCTCGCCAGACGTTTGCATTGCCATCACAAAACATTCACACTTACACCTAGGGGCCATTTGGAACATCCAATTAGCCTAATGTGCATGTCTTCAGACTTGGAGGAAACCTGAGTACCCACAGGGAACCCAGTCAAACACGGACAGAACATGCATACTTCACTGTGAAACACTCAAGCCGGGACCTGAACCCAGGACCTTCATGCTGTGAGGCAGATGTGCTAACCACTACACCACCATGCCGCCCTGTACCTAAACAATGCTTTAAACTTCATAGCATAAATAATTAATCATTTAGTTTGGTTGGTATAAGGTAACTATTAATATAGTGCGGTTTTCTCTCATGAGACGTTTGTCTAGTATAAAGCAAGTCTTGGGTGTCTGGGATTTGTGAGTCAATGTGTTTTTTGCCGTGGGAGTTTTTCCGTCGGCGTTATTTAACATATGAGCACCAGAGAGAAAAAACAAAGGCTGGTAAATGAGTGCTTCCCATGCTTAATGAGCGGGTCTTATTTCCTTGTCTAATGCATCCTTAATAATACTTAATGAACTATTGTAATAAATAAACTAAATGACTAATTAATTATTACATTTGGTTTTTCAGAGTGGAGTGGGTGGTCTGACGAATTGGTTGGAATTCAATGATAATGGCACAAACCCCAACATCATATTCGAAATCCTGGGAACAAACTACGGAGAAGACCGCGGCCGTGGAGTCAGCAGGGTAAGAGCCGTACAAACAAATCGATCAACTCTGTTTCAGTTAAATTTCTATTACCCTCATATAATCTCTCTTTTCTGAAGTTAGGGGCTGCTGCGTTGTTAGTTTCAGTGAATAAATGTTCTTAATTGATGAGCACAGCAGTGTAATTAGGGCCATAGTGCAGGTGCAGGGTATTTATCTAGATTACTTTTTGTTGTTTATTTGTCTTGTGTATGGAGAAGTCAGGTGGCAGTTCAGGCATCCGTAATGTAAAATTCATCCCCGAAGTGATTTATAAAATAATTATTGCTTTCTATCTGCTGTTTTCTCTTTAATTGCTTTAGTCATATTTCAGTGTAGTTGCTCGGGTGAATGTCAGCTCTCATCTGTCTGTGTTTTCCCTGGGGAGTGTAGATCCATCATTCGGCACGGATCAGCTCCCAGCGACATGCAGTATATTGCTTATAAAAGTTCCTGCTGTGTTAGTTCTGGTTTTCTTTAGTTTGTTTTTTTCCCCCTATTTCACCTCAAAGTATAATGGATATCATGTATTTGAACACTCATTAAAGAAAACAATGTTATTTACTGTAGAGCACATTCGGAGTCTAGTTTGAGTGATGAACCGACAGCCAGTAACATGATAGAACGACGCTATATAAAATGCATGTCACTGTCAGAGTTGCCTGGGAGGCCAAACTGAGAGCGTTCATTGGTTAAATTTAGCAGCACTCATTACGATCATGATGACAACATTGAAGACTAGAAGCCTCCAGCGCTTTGGTGGATTAGGAGCAAAATGTCACTGAAAAGTGAACCTTGCCATAAAAATCTACCCAATTTACCCACTTTATAACAACTTTTTCAGCTTAAGTGATTTTTATGTTATGCTGGATGGTGTCACAATCATTTTCTGTCCTTTTCTGTTATGGGTCAAATGACTGGTGAAATTACTATTACCAGAAGTCCCATTACTGCAGTGCTAGCTTCGATAGAGTACTCCTTCTGTGTTTTATTCTGCTTCAGCCCAATCTGGATCTCTAGCTTCCCGTAGCAAGAAGGTCCTGGATAAAATTTCCAGGCTCTGCGTTTTTGTGTGGAATTTGCATCTTCTCCCTGCGCTTGTGTGAGTTTCCTTCAGGTACACACACAAGCAGAAAGTTCAGCCCTTAGGTTTCAATGTGAATGGATGTGTGTGTGTTGCCATGCAGTGGTCTGGCGAGCCGTTCAGGGTGTACCATGACCTCGACCAATGTCAGCTGAGCCTCCCTGTGACCCTGGTAGCATTAAGCGGTTTGGCAAATGAGTAAGAAAATGAGTGATTAGAAGTGACATGAAAGAAGCAATGATGAGAGTGGATGTGTCACTGCTGCTGTTTAAGAAACATGATTTCTCTGCTTAGCAGTCCCGGCATAGCGGTGTTTGCCTTGTGGTTACAGTGAAGTTAGTATAAACTGCATTAAGCAGTTAATTGTTTTGAGTGCATTATTACAGTTGATTATACTGTTTGTGTTGCAGATCCACTAGACTGTGGTTTTAATGTAATAAAATTAAAAAGCCTTGTATAATATGGGTATCATATTAAAAACTGACAGGCAATGAAAAGGAATCAGACGCAGCTGGTAAATAGTGGCAAAGGCAAGGGTCAGCGGTTGGCCATGATGGAGGGCCATGTTATTGATTCTCGCCTTGTCATTGGTCGAAGAGCTTCATCATTCATTTGGGCTCATAGCCTTGTAATACACCAGAGCATTGGATGCCACTCTGCGCAGATGAAATTGTCTGATCTTGTTAAAGATAATTGTTCTCTAACAAAACCAGAACCATACCACACATCCAGAGGATGAAATGAATATTTTAACTACAAAGTAATTACATTAAGCAAGATTTCTTAATGAGGGATGATAATTGCTTTTGAAGGGATGGGATATGCGTTAAAGCACTTCCTCCTCGACACGCTGCTTGAGCTCTATGTAGAATACCAAGCGGAGGAGATAGAAATGGAGCATGAATATTGTGATGTGATTTTCATTCTCTGTGCGATATCTATATTGAAACAAACTGCTGGACCAGTAACGTGTCACAGGTGGTTTGCACTATTCATTCTTTATTTCATTTATATTCAGTAACTGGGTGTGTGTGTGTGTGTGTGTGTGTGTCTGGGGGGAGGCAAGACACCATGCACACATTCCTTTAGTGTAGCTAATTCACCTCCTACCATCAGAGAATTTTTTTTGGGTATCTAAGAATAAAGGGAAAGGTTTATAAGATAGTCATGAAGCCGGCTATGCTGTACGGTTTAAAGACTGTAGTGTTGACAAAAAAACAGGAAGCGGAGTTGGAAGTAGCAGAGATTTTCTCCAGGAGTGGTAAGAATGGACAGAATTAGAAATGAATATATAAGAGGAACAGCACAGGTAGGGAAGTTTTATATTGATGATAGTTTTATAGTTTTATATTGGGGTATATTGGTAAAAGAATGTTGGGGATGGAACTACATGGTAGAAAAGGAAGGCTAAACAGGAGATTTATGGATGTGGTGAGGGACGACATGCAGGTGATTGTCATGATTGAAAGGAGGATAGAGCAAGATAGAGAAGGATGATCCGCTGTCAGAGCAGCCAAAAAGGAAGTTTTCTGAGCTTACGACTGAATTAGTATCCCAGGAGCTGTAACACAACAGCATTACCTGCTGGACTGTATTAATAATTGAATGAGTTTAAGGAATTCATGAAAGCTGCTTTAAAAATACCCAATCCTACCTCTGCCTTTAATCAAAGGTTTTACAGAGCAAAATAAGCAATTATTGAATGAGACGAAGTATGATATGGAGAATAATTCCGATAGAGAGGGATTTATCTACTGAAGGTGTCAGAGCCCTGAATAATTCACTTATCGTACCAAAGCCAAATTCTACAATCATTTTATTATTTATTCAAAATATTTTTAAGACCAGACGAAAGCGCATCATAGCCAGTGAGTCAGCTAGAAGTGCTGCATGCCAACACTACCATTCCTGTTTCCAAATTTCTCAAAACTATGGAATTAAACTCTTGGTAAGGCTGCATTTAGTTTTAAGAAATTATTATTATTTTTTTTTTTTAAACCAAATGCGACTTTTCTGGCTCGTTGCACCGCCATCTTGGGTTGCTACTTAATCTCAGATATGGCTTCCAGCAGCATACATAGTGAGAAAATAAAAGTCACAATGATGCTCATCTTAAAGTTTTGACAAGTTGGCTTATAGAAGAATATGAAGAATTTACTGGTAGCTTTCCACCAATCAGAAATGAGAACATATTTTTAATGAATGAAAAGTACGAATCATTTGATATTGTGGCGTATTAAGAAATTCCAAGACTGAAACTGCATGATGGCACTGCCACACATCGTCAAGAGTCCATTAAAGAAAAATTGACTCTGATCTTTGGGTGAGAAGGATGGAATCATTTTCAAGCCTGTCAGTCAGAACACTTGTGTGTCTGTGACCAGGAGTAAAAAAAATCTGAACTCCGCAGCTGAGCTCCTCCACCTTAGACAAATAAATAAATAATTCAATTCAAACTGATGGTAGTGCCACGGACTGCAGATCATATTTGCATCCAACAAATCAGAGCATAATATCCCCGTCTGCTGGCCCCACCTCCGTTAACATGCGGTATCTTCCCACCACAGTGTTCTCCTTGGCCCGGTGCAACTTGCACTCTTCTGAATAGCAGTCTCTTTCTAGAAGAGGCATGAACCAATGGGAGGAGGCAGAAGCGCTTCCCAGAGGAGAATTGGTCAAATTGAATGCTTGGAAGAATGTGCTTCCTATTCTGGAACTACAAATCAATTCCAGAAGAGAAAGCGCGTTCTTCCGACCATTCAATATGACCAATTCTCCTCCTGGAAGCACTTCTGCTTCCTCCCATTGGTCCATGCCTCTTCCAAATGCCTCTTCACTCTGAGTGCAAATCACACTGGGCCCTTATTTCATTTGAGTGAGTGCATCGATCCACGGACTAATACGCCAGAGTTTGAAACAGCTTCTAGACCAAAGTAAGTGGACTAAGTTAAGATGACATCGATGAAGTTTTGTAATATTCAACAATTCAAACAGGCCAATAAGAAGAATTTCGAATTTATACATTTAAAATGACTTCCTGCTTTAGATTATGTGCCAATGGCAAAACGTTAACGGTTATCCAAACTTAAAGGTAGAAGCTGTCTACGTAGGCTGCCTACATCTGTTACTGGCGAGATTGTAATGTTCATGAATATTTATTTAGCCACTGGAAAACCTACTGTAAATGTTTATATCTGATCATTTCGCTGTTAAAGATGGGGGCGGATGAAGTAAAGAGGGGGCACAAACGATGGATCACTGACTATTTTCAATGGTAAGGATTGATCTGAAGAAGATCGATCAGCCAGATGTATATGGGAGCTTTTTTGGCTGCATCATGTTTGAGGGTTTGTGTGTGTGATGATCTGCCCATGTGACTGTCTGTGTGTGCTGTTGTTGCCATGTCTGGTAGTACTGTAAGCCGGTGCCCTTAATACACAGCACTTCTCCAGCAACAGATTTTCCAAGACACAGATTGTGCTTTATTTCTTTTCAGAAAAGTTTAGTCAGAGTGTGATCTGAGGATGACTTAGATGCTGCATTGTCACTTCCTGTTTAGTTTGTCTTATTCTGAGATATATTTTCTCCTTGTGTTTGGGTCATTCCATGTCATTTCATTTCATTACTAAATTAGTGAGATAGGAGCTAATGAATTTTGGACTAATTACCGCAACAACCCGAATTGAAACGTGTGTATGTCTGAAACTGTAGAATCTAGACGGTTCTGATCTGGGGTGTGGGTGCAGAATATGGTCTAGATGTGCGTTTTGGGGGTTGGGGGGTTTGGGAGTTGCCAGGGGGGATTTACCATTTTTTGATGACTCTTGTTAAATATGTAATTTTTTTGTTTTACCGTTTTAGGAAACGAAAAATACTGTAGAATATTGACACGTCATACTTCCCAATATTCTGCAACGTTTCAACCAAATTCATGACTGCTTTTCACTTAATTGTTATGCCCACTTCCTGATTATGTGACCACGAAAATTCATGTCACAGTACCAATGAGCCAGAATAAATCAAGTACAGTTTTTTGCAATCATTTGCGTCATTTTTTTTTGCGTCATTTTAGCCTCCATCCACCTGTCAAATTCCACTTTAACCACTGAGTGTGACGTTTCAATAAGTGGTGATCACCACCCTCCAAGGCTAGAAGGCTGCCCTGTAATGTTGCACATGTAGCAAATCCAGAATATGGTGGCAGAGCTGCATGCCAAACAAGAAGTGTAGCTGAGGCGTGAGGTGTGTGTGTGTGTGTGTGTGTGTGTGTGTGTGTGTGTGTGTGTGTGTGTGTGTGTGTGTGTGTGTGTGTGTGATTTTACAGACATCTGTAATATAACTACTGAATAGCCTAATACTGTGATAGTTTTGCATTTGATATATTGTTCAGCCCTGCGAGGGATTGAGGTACCCATACCGATATCTCACACTCTTTTGACTTTATATTCTAATTACATGTTTTAAGCAACATCTGGAAAGCCTTGCTACAGCCATACCTCATGTCTCATGCTTTTCCTTGCAAAGGGTTGTTGCAATTGGAAATTCCTTTGCCAGAAGGATATGTTTTCACCTCTGTTTGTCTGCAATATAACTCTAAAGTAATGTGTAGATTTTGATGTCTCGTACAAGCAACAAACTGTTAAAGTTTGGTGGTGATCTGTGCATGACGTCATGTTGAAAAAAGGAATACAGAAATCGCAAAGAAATCCCTACGGTCTAACATGGAGGGCGGCACTGTGGCGAGGTGGATAGCACGCCCACCAGACAGCAAGAAGGCCCTGGGTTCAAGTCCCAGGCTCGGGCAGTTCTGTGTGGAATTTGTATGTTCTCCACATGTTTGTGTGGGTTTCCTCCAGGTATTCCAGTTTCCTTCCACAGCCCAAAAAGTTAGTTACTTCCACTAGCCACTTTACTTCCACTTGCCCACTAGGCTAACTGTATGTTCCAAATTTCTTCTAGGTGTGAGTGTGAATGGTTGTGTATGTTGCCCTTGCGATGGTCTGGCGAGCTGCTCAGGGTGCACCCCACCTTCACGCAGAGTTGGCTAAGATAGGCTCCAGCCTCCCCGCGACCCTAACAGGATTAATCGGGTTGGCAAATGAGTGAGTGTTTAACATAAATGTTTAGCAGACGCCCTTTAGGGGGAGACATTTCATTATAACGTTACCAAATCATGGGCAGATTTTTCAGGTTAGTCCCTTTGTGCACGATGGAGGTACCTTTGTCTATCTGCTCTGTAACATGTGCCCTTGAAGGTGAGGATGTTGTGTGTCTGTCATCCCCATTGACACTTTTTTTTTTTAATAATAATTGAGACGTGTCCAGTCACTTGCAAAACTTCTAAATGTCGTTTCAATGTGAATGGCTCGAAGGCTGATTTCCTCATTTAGCCATTATTCCTCAAAGTTATTACCATCATGCATTCTTCCAGCTGGAGGTTTTGTATTTTTTTATTATTATTTTTCTTCATCAGTGCCCAGGGAATGGTTGGGCAGCTGGAGCAATTGACATTCAGATGACCTGTGGTTAGTTAACATACACTGTTCTTCAGCCGATGTTTGGAAAAAGCATTTTATTAGCTGGATGTTTTGCTGAATAAATCCTGAATGGCGATAGCTTGAGTGCTGAATGAATGAAGGCTGCAGAAATTTTTATATAAACTATGTGAAAACTGCATGGAGCAAAGGATATCCCCATGGGGATATTTCTCTTTTCCCCCCAATTTTCCGTTTCATTAAGTAGATTCAGGTGTTCTTTTAGAAGAAATTCCTTTGCCCACAGGGACAGAGAGAGAGAGAGAGAGAGAGAGAGAGAGAGAGAGAGAGAGAGAGACATTGATTTGTCCTGCTTCAGAGCCTTTCTCTCTTTGCACAATTCACCTGGACAACTCCCAGTAGCTTGCTGATGTGTTAAATGTCCTGGGCTTCTCATGCTCGGCTGCAATCTCTTTTCAATTTTCCAATTTGTCTGAGACATTTTTTACCAGCCTTGTGACACAGTTGGTTTTATGATATTGTTGCTAGTTGTATATGATTGAATAGAGATTAGAGAGAAAAGGCAGGGAGACAGCAGGCCATCACCAAATCTATTCCGAGTCTATGACATAGATTTTTGTTGCGTAGTGTTATAGACATGTAGTAAGGAGTTAATGACAAAATTGGTTACATTGATATTCAGGTCTCCGATATTCCACCAGACAGAAGCAGCGCTCACAGAGCTGTGTGAGGGATCTGAGTACAGAGTGGAGTTTGCGGAGAACAGAGGAGGGTCTCAGTCACTTGAATATTTGTTCTTAAGCTTTAACTTTCCCAACTGGCTGCCAGTTGGGAGAACTATTGCTGTGCTCTCCTTTTGTCATATGTGCACAAATTTCAAAATTCGTTTCAACCTGATCCCCATAATAAAGCACTGAATGTTAATAAATGTTGCAGGCTTTCTTCAGTCTTATTTTCAGACTTTTTGTTTTTCGCTCAATATTTAATTATCAACCCTAAAGGTACACACTAAAAGAAACCATTTTATTTAAATAAATAACAACCTTTTAACAAGAGGAGATATATATTTTGACCTACAAATGATGTTACGGGGCGGTGTTGGGCTGGTGGTAGGGTGCTGGATTACTGATCCCAAGGTTGGGGGTTCAAGGGTTGTCACTGCTGTCCCCATAGTGCAACTAGCTCGGTTATCAAAGGCCAGCCATTTGTTGCACTGTCTGTGGTGCGAAGAATGTAAAAGAATCATTGCTGATTTTCGTCAATAGTGGGCTGCATAGCCGTCAGCGTGTTTCTGCCCTGCGATGGCCTGGCGAGCTGTCCAGGTTGTACTCTGCCCTCGGCTGAGATGGGCGCCAGCCTCCCCACTACCCGGATTAGGCGCTTCAGAAAATGAATGAATGAATGTTCCTACAGTGTCGAATAGCCATATTAGACGACCTTAGAGTGCCAAATAATGAGGTTCGCACATATTTGTTTTACTTCCAGGCTGTTTGAGTTGGCTGTAATCACAAGGTTTTCACCAATTTTGGGGGCAGGCGCACACCAGTGAACCACAACATGCTGGACATTCTGATTATCTGAAAACACATTTCAAATATGCAGCTGCCTCCCAGTGCACTGAAAGGAAATAGACTCACTTCAGAAAGACAACCAATCAGAGCAAAGTAAGCACAGACAGTGGAAAGACCATAACTGGGAGGAGGAAGCCAAACACATATCAAGAACTTGAAGCAAATTTCTGAATAAAATGTATCTTATTCATGTGGGTTGAATGTTTTTGAATTACTTATGATACGAAAACAGTAGAAATTTCAGATTGCCCTTTTAAGTCTATAGTATTTTATTCCTGCACGTTCGTGTTTGTGACCTGCAGTGATAAACATTTTCAACTCCCTTTAGGTCAAGCATCCTTTAAAGTATTTTAGTCCACAAGCTATAAATTTTATTCTGCCAACAGGCAGGAAATCTCTCTGGTGTTATGAATCTTCTGCTCGGTGGCCAGAGGAGATCCCGACATTATTTTGAGACACAGTAATCTAAGCTTCTGTATTAATTATTAATGTTGCTGTTGTATGAATCTGCATGGGAGCAAGTGAGAGTTATGAAGTTAAACAGTATGTGGCATCTGGAGGCAGTGTAAACACACACTGTGTACACCACATTGCATTGAGTGCAGTGTGCTTATTGCCAGCTGTCTGATCAAGCATCCAAAGGAGCTCCTTGGGTTATAACATTTTTAGAACAGTATTATATTAAAATCCTGTAAATGTGCAGAATCAGAGGTATTTCTAGTTTATAAATTTTGACCTGAATGTTTGCAAAAATCTAAAGGGAAAGCAATTCCATTTTGACTGTTTAATTAAATTCACATACTTATTCTATATATTTACATGTTATAGTTAATAATTATTACATTTTGAAAAATACAGACATGGCTCATTTTTTATTTTATTTTTTTTTTATCAGGAGTGTAGACTTGTGATAGGAATACAGCAGCTTACCAAAGGCCAGCGGAAGTGTTGGTCCTCTGAATATTTAATGTAGTCTATTTGTGACAGATGCATGGATCAAGCCTCAAAAAATAAGCATTCTACAAATCAGATTGTCAGTTCTCAGTTTTCAAAATAAACAGATCATTTGTCAAATGCAAGGGGGTGAAATTAAAATAGAGATAAAAATAACAGTGAGCAAAACAGTAGAAACACAATGAAAGTGCTCCATCATGAAAGCAATAGCTAGAGCAAGAGTTCAGGATTTTTAGACTGTGGCATGGGCTTATATAGCTTTTATATATATATATATATATATATATATATATATATATATATATATATATATATATATATATA